>JAIGNY010001008.1:1600000-1715000 GCA_020152595.1 Chiridota heheva
TAAATCAAGATTTTTCACACCCGCATTATACAAGATACTCAAAATTAAACTGTTCTCACAAGAGGTATGAACGGATGCCTTCTTTTATGTTTGCCAGTAAAGTACTAGATCTCTTGCCATTTTTAGAAGAAAAAGAAAGGATTTAATGTAATTTAGATAAAACATTAATCTTTTAATTTCTTCGGTCATTTTTAAATTTAACTTTTCGACTTATTATTTATTCCATTATGTCAACAATTTGTTACTGTATTTGGATTTTACTCCATTTGAATTTGCTTTATTTCAGGAGGTGTGTGCAGATGTTTCCTAGTTCCTTATTCGTCTATAGGGTTAATGTTAGATTAGGTTTAAGCAACTAGGAATCACCTTCACAGACCCTATTTAAGACCTTTATTGTCAGATTGTATTGCAGCGTGATTTCTATATTATTGCACTTAAGTAGTTTTGCACTTGGGTAATTTTACTTTATGTTACCTGTTGTTTTAATACTCTGCTTTATTAGTTTTAAAATGTTTTTCATGTTTTTTTGCCAATACTTTTACGTTTGGTAACTTTGGTTTAACGTTTCATTGTAAACAGGCCTGGGCCTAATCGCAAATGGGGTATGGTAGCATTTTGCTTCTTCAATATTGTGTTTTTGTTTGGGTTTAACAGCATTTTATTAAAGTCACATGTGCCAATAGAGGTTAAACAGTGGCGGCGCTACAGGGGGCCACAGAGATTTCCCCCCATAAAATCGTTTTTTCCCACCCCCACTTTCCCCACCCTTTCCCAGATATCTTTTATTGATTTTTTGTCCGATTTAGAGGCTTCGCCCCCCCCCTCCCACCATGAGACAACTTTACCCCTCTCTTGCCCCCATAACCAAAATCCTGGCAGCGCGACTGGTTAATTATGAATGGTTAATTGTTTGGTGCTTAAACTGAGTGCAAAGAGATGTATTAGTCTTGTGGCAGTGCTATTAGATTACGTGTAGTAAATCATGGCATCAAGGGTATAGAGAGAAATAGAACAGCTAGGAGAGAAACATGTAGAGGTTAAAGGAGTGACATAAGGGCCAGCTAGTGGCCCCATTGAGAAGGTTGAAAGGTCGGGCTATAGGCAGCGATCGGGAGATGTCCCCCAATAGTTTTCGTTGGGGGCAAATATCACTCTGCTCCCCCCCCCTCTCCACACACACACATTGTGTTTTTTGACATTTGTTTGCTATTAGGCCCTACCACACAGTCAAGAGGTTGTAAGCGTTTCAGCATATACACTTGCAAAGTGTATACACTTCTTACAGATTGTCCTCTAAGTTTTTGGCGAAAATTCCTGTTTTAAGGTTATATCGAGATGAAAATATCTGTCTTATTTAAGATGAATTTGTGATCAAAATAATGCATGTTTTTTTTAGAATGTAAGAGTTGTGCTATTCGCTTATAACCTCTAGCTGTGGATGTGTCATTTGAAAACAAAAGCATATCTCAACGACGTATTAATAACACTGAAGGATATCATTTTTTATCAACACCATCAAAGCTAGAGGAATCCTGAGCTGAAGTTGCACCACCCCCTCCCTCCTCTAACCTTCCCTGTCAAACTTTGAAAAGAAATCGCCATCACTGGGTCGGACTAGTTTAGTTGTAAGTCCTGGTAAGACGGTACGGGTAGAGAAACATACATATTTGAAAAGTTGTATGCCACGGAGGCAATCTAGCATTTGTGTGGAGCCAGTAGATGAGTTAAAAAAAAAAAAATCAAGAGATGTACCATCAGCTGTACAGTTTCTTCTGTGATGAATATCTCTGGACATGTTTGTAGAATGTGACAAACTGTGTGGGGATCATGACAAAAGGGGTAAACATAAGTTGTGCTCGAAGAGGTTATTGATGAATGTCCAATTGTTTGGTGCTTGGTCTGAGTGTTAGTGCTATAAGGTTATATATAATAAATAGATGATGCTAAGGGTAAAGGAAACAATTGGAGAGACATTTAGATAAGAGCAAATGGAGTAGTATAAGCGCCAGCTAGTGGCCCCATTGAGAATTTTGAAATGTCGGCCATTCAGGTATCAAGTGCAAATTCCCACCTAAGCATCAATGGTGTAGCAACGGGTTTTAAGTCCGAGTACAGCCATTCAAATGAGCCTTAAGGAAAGTCCACATTAACCCCAGCCCCACCATGGTGGAGGCTAGGGGAGCAATTTTTGATATTTGAAACCCTTCTTCCAATGTTTACAGAACTCCATATTTTACTTAATCTAGGGAATACTTCTTCAACTTTGGCAATTCTGTTGTGAATGTCCTTAGCTTCTCCATTGGCTGTTAGCTTTGCTCCAAGGTATACATATTCCTATACATCCTCAACTTCTTACTTTTATCTTTGCACTCCTTTACTATTCACCTCCATACTCTTACATTTCTTATAGTTGAGCTTCTTTTCAATTCTCCCAGCTTCTTCCACCAATAGCTCTGTCTTATTTTGTGTGTGATCAAACTTGGATGTTATTAGTGCTTTATCATCTGCAAAGTCTAGATCTTCCAGCAATGACATAAAATTCCATCTAATACTGATATCTTCCCCTTCGTCACTCTCCTCATCACCCAATCAATCAACATAAAAGAAATCCAGACATCACACACCCCTGCTTAATCCCTGATATTACACACAAAAAAACACTCCATTACATCTCCATCCTCTATCACTGTACATTCAGTCCGCAAACATTGCCTTCACCAACCCAACTATCTTTGTTGGTATTCCATATTCTCTCATAATTTGCCATAAGCTTTCTCTGTGTACTGAGTCAAAAGCCTTTTCGAAGTCAACAAAGTGTATATACATTGTCGCGTTCCATTCGCTAGCTTGTTCAAGAATGTTCCGTAGAATTGATCCACAATACCTCTGTTCCTCCTAAATCCTGCTTGCTCCTTCCTCAGTGTACTGTTTACTTGTCTCTAATTTTGTCGATTAGATTATCTTTAGCTCTTCGCATGTTCTGACCAGGTCTGCCTTTAGCATTTCAACAGTAACTTGATCGATCCCTGGAATATTTTCATTGCGCATGTCTTTACTGCTTTCTAGTCTTGTAGGTTCCTCAATGTTGATTGTCATCATGCCAGTTCTGGTGGTTCCTGAAAATAGGAGGGTTACTTGGTTCCTCTCATGTTAAGTACCTCTACAAAATACTCTATCGCTACCTGTCCAATCTTTCCTTTCAGCACAACACCATTCTTGTTCTTGATTTTTGCTGACTTACGCATGTTCTGGTTTGTTAATTGTTTGACATTTTGGTACAGCTCGTGTTGCCTTCCATTATTAGCTGTTGCCTCTGCCTTCTCTGCTATTTCCATCATCCATCTCCTCTTATCTTTTCGTGCATTTCGTTTATCTTCCCGCTCTTTCTTTTTTACTCTGCCATCAAATTAGCTTTCATTCTTTCTGACTTTGTACTCTTATCTTTTACATCTTTTCTCCCATCAACTTTCTTCCATGTTTTGCTTCCTATCCATGCCTTACTTCTCCTCTTACTGTAATCCTAACACTTCTTCACTGACAGACACTATGCTTCTGCCAGTCTTTCACTCATATCTTAAGTCTCCATCATGCTCTGTATAGTTTTCTATCCTTATCCTCACTGCTATGTTGTATTTCTTCTTGATTTCATCATCCTTCAGTCTTCCTACATCCAGCCTTGGTTTTATTGCCTTGTATTTTGCATACTTAGTATCAGCCTGAATCTTGCTATCACAAGGTAATGATCACCACATACATTAACTCCTCTATGCACCTTTGTATCCATCACACTTGATCTCCACTTTCCTTGCACCGTATTAAAGGTGATCAACCTGATAAGCAACTTTCCTATCTGCTGACACCCATGTCACCTGATTGTTTTGTGTTGGAAAATTGTTCCTATTAAAACTAGGGCATTTACTTCACAAAAACCCAGTCTTTCTCCATTATCATTTCTAACTCCTACTCCATGCCTACTCTTTCATGACCAGTACTGTCTGCACCTACTTTTGCATTTAGGTCACCCATAATGACTAACATAACATAACAAGATGACGGGCTAAGAAGGGTGAATCACCCCATAAAAAAACCAAACTAACACCACCACCACACACATTTTTTTATATAATAATAATAAAAATAATAATCAAAGACACTCAGGACTACAATGTCATTTTATTGCAATGGGCAATTGTTTGTTGTAGCTCCTCATTCAATGCATTCTTCTCATCTTCGTCTGTATCATTGTACGGGGCATATACCTGAATCACGCTCAGTTTGCGGAACATTGAGTAGAATCTTGCAGTTATGATTCTATTGTTTACTCTGGTCCATTAAATCAGTGACTTACAATGGCTAATGACTGGTCATAAAGTTGGACCACATAAAGTTGGCGTTGAACCGCTCCGACCATAAAGTTGGGGTTGGACCAATAATTTGCCCATAAAGTTGGAAATGATCGAATGGTCCACATAAAGTTGGACCACATAAAGTTGTGCTTTTTCCGGTTATAAACAGAATTCTAAATTTGACTTTGAACTATAGTATTATGTTTGCACATTTATAATAAATATGATCCATTTAAGTGTTGCCCCTTAATTTCCCCTTTTTGGCAAATCACATAGTCTGAATTCTGCAGAAATTACACAATTGAAGGAAAAATATTCCCCTCAAAAAATAGGTTGCAAGTCGTATAAAAACGAGAAGCACACTTGTGGGTTTTTTATTTGAACTTTAAAATTCTATGCCTCCTCAAAATTGCTCCACGGCCCCTGTGAAGTGAATATATTTAGCACTATAATCCAAATCATTCTATTATTCTTTAATTCTATCACAGATTGTGATTTTATACTGTTTTATTTCTTTTTATTGCGCAATATATGCAAGTTCAATAATCAACGATATGACGTTTTTAATGACGTTTTATCCATGGCCCCAGGCAGTCTCAACTTTACAGCGCGTCAAATCTACCGCGCGTATTAGTAAACTCTGGAATGTCGGTAAGATCATGGTTATAATTGGGCAGAGCTCAGTAAAAAACTCTGGCTAGCCTATAGTATACATACAGAAGTTGTACGGATTACGTTCTTTAATAACAGCATTAAATTATTGTTCCATTTGCTCTTCTACCGGAAAGGAAAGAATACAATCATTACAATGTCTATCTTACAGTATCTTAAAAAGTGTCCTCCTGATAGGCCCTCTGATTCAGATCAGTCAGACGGAGCAATTTCCGAGTCACATTCGGAGTCTATAACACTAAGCCAAGAATCAAAGGATGAAGTCACGCAGGCAAGTACAGCAAGGGCCGATTTCAGGAAAAATCAAGATTCACCAAATCAACCAAGAAATCTGGATTTTCCATACCGACAATTTGGGAGGAAAACTGCATTGAAACGCAAGTTCCAACCGGAATGGTTTGATCGATATCCCCGGCTGCATTACAATGAATGTGATGATGCTGTTGTGTCATATTTGTAAACATGCAAAAATAGAAAACAAACTTTCCAACACAAAAACAAACAAAGCCTTCATTGAAAAGGGGTTTACCAACTGGAAGGAAGCAACTTCTGCTTTTAAAAACCATGAGAAAACCAAATGTCACAAAGAAGCAGTGAAACGTGTGGTTACTTTACCCAAAGTTACTAAAGATTTAGGAGAGTCACTCAGCGAAGATCATTCTGAGAGAAAACCGAAAACAAGAGGATGTTAAGGAAATTATTAGAAAATGCTTGTTTCTTGGGTCGCCAGGGCCTTCCATTCCGTGAACACGATGAAAACTGGAAATTTCATTCAGCTTCTGAACCTAAGAGCATGTGAGGATCCTTCAGTAAAATCTTGGAGTGAGAAGAAAACAAACAAATATGTAAGTCATGATATTCAGAACGAGAATCTTAATATTTTGGCATCTAAAGTACAACGGGACATAGTGGATGTTAAAAACTCCCCATTCTTCTCGTTAATGATTGATGAAGCAACGGACACCTCAAATAAGGAGCAAGCTGTTATCGTTTTAAGGTGGTTGGATAAAAGTACCCTATAGGTTCACGAGGATGCAATTGGACTATATCAAATTCCTGATATTACAGCCGATACTCTCAAGAAGGTAGTAGATGATGTATTTAAGAGACTCAATCTTTCCTACTCCAAGTGTAGAGGACAGTGCTATGATGGCACCAGCAACATGAGTAGAACGAGGAACGGACTAGCAGTAAGAATTCAGGCAATTCAGCAATATTTATTTATGTCTATGGACATTCTTTGAATCTTGCTGCAAATGACGCTATCAAGGGAGAGAGAATCACAAAGAATGCTCTTGAGTACACACATGAAATTTGTAAACTCGTCCAATATTCTCAGAGAAGAGGGGAAATTTTCCGTAAAATTAAGAGTGAACTTCAGCCAGATGGTCCAGGTCTTCGTGTTCTATGCCCAACTAGGTGGACTGTTCATGCGGCATCTTTGGGTAGTGTTCTAAACAACTACCAAGTACTTCAAGAGCTTTGGGAAGAAACCGACTATGTGAAAGATACAGAAACCAAAGCAAGGATATCTGGAGTCGGAAGCCAAATGCATGGGATTTCTTCTGGGGAGTAAATCTTGCACGCCTAGTGCTTAGACACACAGATAATCTGAGCAAAACTTTACAGAACCACGAATTGACAGCAGCTTCTGGCCAGAAATGTGCATCAGACATGGTAAAGACTTTGAAGAACATTCAAAATGAAAGAGTTTTCAATCTTTTCTACGATAGAGCAAACAAGTTGGCTCAGGAAAAAGACGGCGACGGAAACCTTAAATTGGATGTATCTCAACCAGAATTACTGCGGCGAAGGAATGTGCCCCACAGATACGAGACTGGTAATGCTCCACTGGAACATGCAAAGACAGCTCGTGATTACTACAGATGCCAATATTATGCTGTTCTGGACAAAATCATCAATGCGATTGAAAGTTGATTCAATCAACCTGGTTTCACACAGTATCAGCAACTACAAGAATTGTTGTTGAATGCATGCAACAACAAGGACTACCAATCCCAGTTAAGTGCAATAACGACTTTCTATGGATCGGATTTTGATAACGAGCAACTGGAAACACAGCTTCAATGTTTATCGCTTAAATTCGCAAACAAATCACCATCACTACAGGATATAATTGACTTCTTTAAGGACATGCTTATAGCTGAACAGTATTTTTACTCACAAATCTGCACATTACTGTACCTTGTTTTGGTTCTTCCTGCAACGAATGCAACCTCTGAAAAATCCTTTTCGGCGCTACGTAGACTCAAGTCAAATTTAAGATCGACGATGAGTCGGAGGAGATTAAATGACCTCATGATTCTACAGATCCACAAGGAAAGGACAGATTCTCTGAACCTGACGGATGCCTTGAATCAATTTGTGAGACATTCAGATCATCGTTCATCATCGTTCGGCAAATTTTTATAACTCTCACCAGTAAACCGGTAAGTACAAAACATATTTTCGTCTATTGCCACTCCCCCCCCCCCCACCTACACCATTTTTTATGTCATGTGCACAATTTTGGCTCCCATAAAATACCAAGGTATTTCATTGGCTTCAAGATCATTTAATCGAGAACCAAATTCCTGAGGCTCTCCGAAAAAATTCAGGGGTTTTGGTCCCTGTCAGGTCGGACCAAAAATTGTGACCTTTTGCCGCCCCTGCTGGTAAGCATTATGCCCACTCCTCCCTGATGCACCTCTTCATTTCCTGAGTATATCAATGTATGACATGTGGCCAACCTTTCCTGCCCCGGTCCAACTGATTTCACTAAGATATCCAACTTGTATTCAGCCATCTCCTTCCCATGTCCTCTAGTCCTGTACATACTCCTCACATTCCAACGACTCATTCTTAACTAAATCTAGACTTTGGTTTCACCATGTAGCCAAGTCTGCCCTATCAGAATCAGTCCTTGGTGAAGGGGGCCCAAGTATGCAGATTTGTGATATCAACAGTAGAAGGATCCTTGAGGTAGCTCAGTTGGTAGAGCATACAACTAAGATGCTGGAGGTACCAGGTTCAAGCCTCAGTCAGGGCTAAACCTTTTTTTCCACAGCTGTGTAGACAGAAACACTGAACATCAAAGCAAAAGTACGTCATTTGCAGTTCCTGCTTCTCCCATTCAGCTGTTCAGAGAAGTGGCAATGGTTGAAGGGCGCTCGTCATTATTTAAGAAAAGGAGCGTGAAAACACGGTGTTCATTCATGTACCGTCAAGTAAATAAATCGATGTCTAATAATAATTCTTATAAAGAAAGGTGTTTATCTTGGTTTTACCTACTCAAAATGTAAATGGGAAAGGCAATCTTAAGTTCACCAGTAGCTAAATGTGCCACCAAACTGAAAGAGTTTAAGATTTTGAGCAGTCTTCCTATTGCACTACAAATTAATGTACACTCATGAAAAAATCTCAAGTTTTAAACAACTGCCCATTGTCCTTTAACAGACAGAGAGAACCACCTGATTCAAGTAATAATTGCCATAAGGTAGTTAGTTCAGCACCCCACAAAAAGTTCTCATGAAGATTGCACAACTTATCATTATATATTGCAAAAACTGCTAAATTCTCATGAGAAGTTGGGCGATCTTTATCAGAATATGTTGACCTATTAACACACACCAAAACCTGCGAGAAAAGTAACCACCAGTACTAAATGTGTTTAGGTTGATTACCTAGAAGTAGCAGAAAAGGTTGGTTTACATTTCTTGTGATGGTCTAGAATCTAAATCGTTGGGTCCTAGGTGTCCAGAAAATATGGAACCCAAAGTCTGAGTCGTACAACAGTCAATATTCATAACCAAGTTGCTCTTCATGAAAGGAATCGGGAAAATAATTTGTACACAAGACCGCTCCGAATCTTTTCTGTTCAATGGATAATACATATCTCCAGAATTCTTTACTTGAAATTTTACGTCCAGTAAATTGTCATTTCTCCCAGCATATGGAGCTCAGTAATGGTACTTGCACTGTATACAGCTGCTGGCATCACCAGGGAACTTATTTCCTGAGAACTTGTTCACGGTATCTGGGTGTGGCGCAGCAATATTAGCTAAATATCTGTCAGATCAATCATAAACTATATATACCAGGAAACCTAAATGTTTAGTGGTTCCGATGTATTCTTTCATTGTTGGTTGATTTTCAAGTTTTATTCTAGCTGGCATTGCAAAACATGAAAAATATGCTAAATAACATGCCCACCATGTACATCAATAAAATAGAACCAGTCAACAACACTTTTTTAAAGAATTTTTGATTTTATACTAAGCCCCTTACCCCACTTAGCAGTATGTATGCCGGACCAACTGCTTTACGCCCCCTCCAAAGGACGGTGAGCACCACCCAAGCATTGGCCACTTTTCACAAAGGTCGGGTGGGGAAGGTGTGATGCAGAGAACAAACCTCTGCACTTGATGTCAGCGTATATAATTCTGCATATCTGTGGAAAAATCGCTGGTTAAATCGTCATTCAACTTGAACGTGGGTCCTCCAGCATATCATACATCCAGTCGACTAAGCTACCTGCCTCCATATGACATGCATGACATCACCACCAAATCCAACATGGCACATTTCCGTACCATAAGCGATTTGTGTACCACAGTTCCAGTGTATCATTCTTTATAGATTCCATGTTTACAAGCTCTTTTCAGCAAAATCATATTAAGCCCCGCCTACTACGCATCTTAATAAATTTCCAACAATTTTTATACAATGAACACATACACAGTTAGCTAACATAATTATACCAAATACAAAACAAAACATGCGGACATTACAAGATTTTTACATGAAGCCCCGCCTACTGATTAATATGCATAACAGCACCACCAAAAACATAGGGCACATCTACAGATCATGGGCTGTGTACCAAATATGACATGAATAGAGGTAAGGAGCCTACCGTCCTTAAGATACTGTGCTTACAAGCTCTTTTCAGCATAATCATATTAAGCCCTGCCCACTAAGCATATTAATGAAATTCAATGATTAAATACCACAAACATGTGCACACTAGCTAAAACCATAATTACACCAAATATGAAACAAAGCAGTTAAAATATAAGCATTTCAAGATTTTTTACATTAAGCCCTGCCTACTAATATGCATGACAGCACCACCAAAAACAAGAGGGCACATCTACAGATCATGGCTATCTGTGTATCACATGACATGAATCTACTGTATTGTTCTTGAGATATCGTGCTTACAAGCTTGCTGTCACATACACCCACCCACACTCATACATACCAGCATAGATTCTTAATATGCTATTAGCATCTGAACCAATAAGTAACCTTACAAAATGGTTACATATTGACCATTCTACATCGTTTCAAAATCTCATGTACCAATATGCAAATTTCTATGCAAATCTATTATGTGACTTCGGTATCTTTTTTTTGTAAATGCTTTCATTTTTAAATGTCTATCACAATTCTTTGAAGTGGTGCAGCAAATTCTGACCTAAGGTTTTTGAGTCTTTACCATCTTCCTAATACAAATTCTAGCAGAAATATCTTTTACATTCTTTCAAAGAAATTTAAAGAATTACATAAAGATTTTGAGATGTGCACCCTTGTTGCAAATCACAAATTTAGCATAAATTAATGGAATATTCCCATGATTTTTGTAAAATGTTATTTGAAAGAGCGTACTTTTAGAGCCAATTTGGTACAAAAATCAGGTTGATATCATATACCGTTGAGGAGATATGGATTTTTTTTTATAGATTTCCTTATTGCATTTAAAAGTTTTTGTACAGTATAATGAATTCGTGTTTGATGTCATAGAGGCAATTCCATTGCAAACATTGATGTATTTCGTTGAATGTTAATAGGTTGTTTCTGTATGATTAGAAACAATTTTCCAAAAGTTATTGAGGTAGGGTTTATTTGGCAATGTATATAAATACCTAACTTTAATCAATTCATTTTTATAACAGGTTTCACCAATAAAAGAGGATAGATTTTAATGAAATACATAAACTTTAATTTTTGTCATACTGCGCCTTTTCCTATTCGTTTATTGGCATTTTTTGTAAACATTAAAATTTGAATATCTCCGGTAGGAATAACATATCAACATGATTTTTGTACTAAATTGTTTCTAAAATTTGTCTCTTTCTTATGAAAGCTTACGATAAAAAACATGGAAATATTCCTCTAAGTAGCAATCAAACTGTAATCAGCCTTACCACCAAAAACTAAAAGTGTTTTTTTTTTTGTTCTTAAAAAAACAAACAAAAAACTATTATCAGTCTTTTACTATTACAGGTAAACTTATCACATAAAAATTTCTTTAACATTGTTTTTTTCTTTCAAGCACTGAATTAACACTCGTTAATAGAACATAACATAGCAAAGACAAATGACAAAATGTTGTTTTATCGGAGAATCCGACGGAAAGGTTTATTATTAAATAATCTTTTGAGTCCCATTGGAAGAAAAAGAACTGTATTGCTATTTACATAGGCCTTTGACATACAGGGATATGAAGCTCCTCCCTAATTTACCTTCTATTAGTTCCATTACTTTACGCAGCTTAATTAAGTGGCCTTCTTGTGAGTCTTATATTCTACGTTGTTGTATAAATGATTTTCTTAGAACCAGAGAACCAAACTGTACAGATACTTTACTTACTAATGTATTACAATTATGAAATGGACAAAAAGTGCAATATGATGATACAATTCTACACATACTCCCTTCACTACCTCTGACAAAACCTGTAAACTTATTCTGTTGTATTTTCTTTCGTTAAGAGAGCCTACATCTTGATTGTGACTAATAGAAACATGTCTTCCCATACCCAAGAAATTAAGTGCAACGGATTAACTTCTTAACTCTGCTTAGAAGATCATTAAACAGCTTCTATTTTCAAAATGGATTTCTATTTTCAAAATGGATTTCTATTTTCAAAAAGGATTTCTATTTTCAAAATGGATTTCTATTTTCATAATGGATTTCTATTTTCAAAATGGATTTCTATTTTCAAAATGGATTTCTATTTTCAAAATGGATTTCTATTTTCAAAATGGATTTCTATTTTCGAAATGGATTTCTATTTTCAAAATGGATTTCTATTTTCAAAATGGATTAATGGATTTCTATTTTCAAAATGGATTTCTTTTGTTAAAATGGACTGGAATAAAACCTTCACATTACCATTATACTCTACCAGAATAGCAAACAGAACTCTACCAGAATAGCAAACACTAATTTTGCTAGCTATTTTGGTAGAGAGTTTATTAAGTACCAAAAAAGGAGTATAATGGTAATGTGAAGGCTTTAATTCCAGTCCATTTTGACAACAGAAAACAAAGAAATCCAATTTGAAAATAGAAATTTATTTTGAAAATAGAAGCTGTTATTAGCAAGTGCTGAGATGGAACAAACAAAGTGTTCTGACTTCATAGGTAGCAATCTCAAGGTTTAATATAAGATGTTGAAAATAGATAGACAACTACGTGATAATGATACAAGGGTCATCCATTTTCTGTTTAACTAGTTCAAAAGACCTGGTTGATTTTAAGTACTTAAGATCCCCTCCCCCTCCTCCCTACACTATACAAATTCCTTCAATACTTTTTTCCAAACTTATCTTATCACAAATACAAAATGTGTTCCATGGATAGCCCCTACTATCCAACATGTACCCCTTTCCTATCATTTAACTCCCCTATCCTTCCAACATTTCCAATGACTAACACATTCCCATCACATTCAATCATTAAGTGCCCATTTCATCAGTACTAGATTCAATTATTAACACAATCGCTTCAATTTTCAAAATAAAAACTTTTCTGCCCCATTTGTATCACTTCCCAACGTTCTGATTTTTGTTCCTGTTTTGTCTAAAATGCACTTCTAGTTCTGAGTAAACTGAATAAATTGTGAAAAGTACTTCACATTCTTTCTTCCTGAGCGGTCAAATGCTTCATTTTGATTGGCAGTGCAGTATGATGTAATCAAATAATGAAATAACTTTTGTTTTCTTTAATATTAAATGCAAACCAACTAAAATCCTTGTTTACATATACTATTTCTAATTAAAATACTTATTCTAGATTGAAAAATCATTGCTAAATCATGAATTAATTTCAATTTGAATGAGTGTCGACAATACAAAAAGTCATTTAGGAGGTAAAGACATGTGCATCTTATATCAAAGAGGACAAAACTGGTGAGGTAATTATTCAATTATGAGATTTAGTGATGTCACAAGTTGCTTGACAATACCTGCTGTTGAAAGTTTACTTCAAAAGAATTCATTTTTTGCAATTGTTTATGTTTCAACTACCATTTTATACTGATGAATAAGAGTTTTAATTCCTTCAAAGGGTAAACAACATTTCTAAATATGCTTCAATAATCTGATTGATTACGCAGTAATTTCTAGCCCTAAAACGTTCACAAATAATTGGGTGTTGTGATATCACTCCTAGTCTGATTTCAGTCATTTCTACATAAATCTGAAAAAAACAAAAACATGGAAGGTCTATGGATGGTACAAAAGTTTCCTGTTCTACCACGTCCCGAAAAGAGCATTAAAGGAGCAAAAAGTGAGGGACTTAGTTTTGGCCATTTCATAGATATATTTTATATCTGTGGCTAATCTATGTAGATTTAAATAGAAGTCACATCACACGGTCTGCTTTTACAGGAATTTTCACCCATCGTGCGCAAGCAAACAAATTACACAAATTCAATGGGAAAACCACGTACAAATATTAAGTACTCAGGTCGGGATTTAGTTATGTTTATGATAGTCCATACCACAAAGGTATTCATCAAGTGTGAGACACACTAAATACGCCCTCACTTTTCGGTCGAGAGCACCTTTAAATTCTGAGATAAATCATTTTGAATTTTGAAAATAGCATGTGTAGTTTTTAAGTTATGAGTAATCAAAGTTTGAAAATGTTTTAATATATTGAGAAAAAAATGTGATGTATGAACAGGAAAACACCTCAAAATGCTTGTTTATTTAATATTTCTTCCCTTGATTGAAAATGTTCCATATGCCTTCTCCAGCTTGGAGGTATAATAAAGATCAAATCCTCTTCATTAAAATTTTCTTTCCTTTTTCAAAGAGAAATGGCAGAGGGTTAATAAACAATGGATTTACATAACAAAATAGAGACAATGTCCCATTCGTATATCACAAGGGTAAAACAAAAATTTGCATATTCGGGCATATCTGCTCAAAAATCTTTAAAAAGGTATAAAATGGTCAATTTTAAACTAATTTTGATGATTTGTTTTTGCTTTCTTTATGTTTTTGAATGGATGTTAAATCAATGGAGCTAATGTTGCCTCTACCTCTACATTCATGTTTATTATTTGTGCACCAGAAAATGTCAAAACTATTGTCTCCATTCAATGTCCTCAATCATATAAGATGACCATTCTTCATCACAAAGATTTTGGTTACATTAAATATCATTCACTATTTTTATCTTAACTTTGATCACTTTTGCTGTGTTTCCATCTATCCATAAGTTGTTAGTACCTTTCATAAGTTGACAGGAACCATTAGTAATTGTAGTACAGAATCAATGTTCCAATTATTGAATTCTTTCTTTTACATATTCTAGTCATTCTTTAATCATTTGGAATTGAAATGTTATACTTGTAGAGCTTTGTTGTTGCCAGATTGGTTTATACGGCGCTGATGTTTCCAGCTGATAGATTATATAAAAGTCGTCTCATGGACGTAAGACTTCAATTAAACTTTACTTCACTGGGCCACCTTTTTAACTCCAGAATAGCACCCTGACAACAACTTGCAAATGGACTTCTATATCAAATATAAATTATCATCCAAGAAATAATACAATGTTCCTAATTTAGGGACTTTCAGTACTATGTCACACAAGTTATATTGAAGTGTACCAATCTCTACATCTAGGTTCTTTAAAGATAGTTGAAATTCGACAAAGCCTGCTAACGCCTGTTTTACATACTTACAAATAACCAGCAGGTGATATAACTTTTCCAATATAAACTTGTCTTTTTATTTTTGAAATATAGATGGTTGGTTTGGGTTTTTCGGCACTTTAACAGCATTGGTCAAATTCCAACAGAGGTTTAGATTAAGTGAATGGTGTAAATGTGCAAGGGTTGTTGAAGATATTTGACTACATGGGAGGGGAGGGGGTGTTGAAGTGGGGGTCGAGTGGTGGGAATTGAAGTAGTAGGGGATAAATGGGTATCTGATGCTGTTGTTATAATCAATGTATAGATGGATCAATTGCCATGAGAACTCTTGCCTCAAATAACTTTTAAAATGAAAATAATCACCTCAATGGTTATGAAATTGATGTTTATGCTCTACTAATGAAAGATAAAGACTAGACTAGATAAATGACTTTGCTGAAGCCAAAAGAGATGGCCTGTATGAATTACTCCACCTATGGATGATGAACCTTTAGATTGCGATCATCAATTTTCAGACTATATTAAGGATGTCATGATGAGAGTAGATCAGATATCGTTGTCTAAGATATTGCGATATATCACCACATCACGATATATCACCACATCGCGATATATTACCACATCGTAATATATCACCACATCGCAATATATCACCATATTGAGATATACCTGTTATGATCATTAATTTTTGAAAAGTGTTTGGATTTTTAGCATGCAAATCTTTATTTTTCCATATAATTTAAGATCAAAGGAAATAAAGCATAAAGGAATTTACTGTAAATATTCTGTTAAAATCTTATTCAATAAAAATGTTCTGAAATCCTGTTTCACAAATGTTTGTTATAATATGCAGTTTATACATGAAAATGACATATGACAATAAGTTGTTCAATAGTAATTTTTTTTATATTGTGGAAAATACCAATATCACATTATCGCGATAATAAATGTATCGTGACCGCACTACTGTATATGTAATGTGATGAGGTGCTAGATTGTGAAAATCTCTACAAAGCAATTTGATGATTATCGATCACCAGAGCAAAATGAAGTAAGAGAACATCTCTGGTATGTATCTAAATTTTGAGACTAAAAAGAAATTAGAAATATCTACCACTTACACGCTTTTTTCTTCTTCAATCAACGGCACCATTTTCTTAGAATCAAGCACAGTAATTTCTGTAACAAGTCTTCTACATTCACTTAGCAATAGCTTGATTCTAAATTTTATGAAAAATATTATTTCTCACTAATAATATCAAAAACATGGGACCACCTATTCACTACAAGAAAACTTGATTTCACCTTTGGCATATACAAATTTGGATATTTCTACACGATGAGTTGGTACTATACAGCAGCAGCAGACACAAGAAAGGACAAACCGTATGTCACAACAACCATAAATAACTCTTTATATAAATATGATACCCCTAAAGTGGGAGGAGCTTCAAAATGGGAGGAGCTTCATACCCTGATATCCATTCTGGTTTACAACTTTGAAAATAAACTGAAAAAACATGTTGTTACAGAGTGCTGTACTTACGATCCTTGATTTTGACCTCCTTCTATCCCTTGCTTTCACACTGAATGGTTACGCCGGATTAGTTACACTATGAAAAAGATTACATTCCGAGGAACATTTCAAATAGCATAAATATCACAATATATGACTACCCAGTCTGCGGAGTGATAGCAAACTTTTACAGACAAAGATTCTCTTAACTAATTTCTACAGGGAATTGTTTCCTGTAAGAAATTAAAATATAGGCTTTAAATTGATTCTGACATTGTAAGGCAACAAAATTAACCATCAGATGAGAAATTATCCTATTTTTAGGTCGTCAACAAACAAATTCATCACATTTACCTTAAACAAATTCCAGATGAGAATTACCTCATGACGTCTGGCTTATAAAACTTGTATATTTAAAACTGTAGCCAGTAACTAATTTATGAGTGAGAAGGCCCAACCATAACTATAGATCTAGATTTCAAGTCTTCAATCTAATTTTGAGACTTTCTTCTTGTTCTGATGAATAAAATGATGGCTAACTACCACACCCATAGTTTGAAGATCATGGAAAAATGTCTACAGGTAAGAACATTGCACCTTTGTCAAATTGAGGGAGTTAACTATTTCCTATTCTTAAGCAAATAAATACTATATTACTTTGGTTTGGTTTACACCCCCTCCTCCTTCCCCGACATATCTACGTCAAGATGTCTACAGCCATATTTCACCAATTATGAAGTAACGGTCGGAGCCACACCAGGGATTTAACCAGGTACACTACATTGAAAGCTAAAGCCTTTATCTAATTTACACAGCACTCTCTCTTTTGGGGAAGTTAACATAAAACTTGCAAAACATTTCATGTGATGTAATGGACTCAATATAATATGGAATCTATTTTGAAAATGAGGTTTGGTTTCTTCTTTTGCATTAATGATTGAAGCTAAATTTGTATACAAAATCGATTGTCGCAAGCATGTATAAAGAAAATGTGGGCACTTTTAAAAGGATAAAAAGTTCATCAAACTTTTACAGTGTTACCAATTCATTATTTGTTCAGACAACAACATCTTGTAAATGTCTGCATTAATACCACAAAGGAGAGGGGCGGTGTGGGAATCAGCAGCATAATAATTTGTAATACACTGAATGTTTCTTATACTTCTTTTTGACGAATGGAAACTTTTCTCTTCCTTACTGCATCTTCAAAATCCCAAGCTCTTGTTTCAGTACTAGTTTAAAAAGGTATCCATCTAAAAAATGAGGAGATACAACTAATTCTAAAAAGGTGAACCATTGCTACCCTACATGAGATATTTTTAGGGGGGTAAGGTAATCCATGCCTAAAATGAATGATGCCACTGGTACCAAATAACTCCTGCTTCTTATTCATATTCCTGCTTGAAGACCCAGAAACAAACTAATCATAAAAAATAATTGTTCTAACATGAACCAATTCATATTGCCTTGCATACGCAGATTGACCTCTCTTTGACGGAAAGCACTCACTATAGTCAGGTTTTATACAGATTAACAATTTTACCAAATCTTTCAATTAAAATCAATTAAAACCAATCAATATACAATTTTTTATATCCTTTACAAGTAAAAATAAAATCACATTCACATTCTGGTCATAAAACACATACAGCACATCAAGTATTTCAGTTGCATTTACTAACCAAAACAAAACCTTACAACCTATTGAAACCATTTCACAAATTGTCCTGTCCAGCCATATTCTAGGTAAAACAGCTTCAATAAAATCTTTGAACAATCTTCCTTGATATGCACGATGCATGAGGCTCATATAAACTCCCATTTTTCATACACCAAGTACATCAAAATGTTATCACATCGATGCAGAACTGGATACAAATTTCACTGTTCTAAGCACATTTTTTTTTTTTTAAATCGGGTAGTTAAGCAGGAATGGTGATATGCTACCACGACAAACTATATCATGTGAAGGATCAAGTCACGTGGGTATCCAAAACATGCGCCATCAGAGAAAGAAAAATTCATTTCTTCTTGAACATAAACGTTCTTGCATGACAGAAAAAAAAACAATTGGCTTTTAGGATATTTCCATTAAAATTTTCAAATGACCAAAAACCATACTGGTTGCCAAATGGGTTGAACATGTACTTGGTGTCAGCTACATCTGAAGATCATTGTTCTCTACTTCAGAAAATAGAACATTAAAAAATATTTAAAAAACTACTAATCAAAAATGGAAATTCATGATGTGTAAGTCAGTTGAAAGAGATTTTCTTAAGATAAAAAGTATCCTGTACTAGAAGATGTTTAATCTACGTGCACAACTATGCATGTCTATGTCAAGACGTGCTAAAAATGGTGAATAAAATATCTGAAGAACTGTCAAATGGATTGTTATGAATGATGCTTTACCTTTTAAAAAAAATTCAGCACTTCATATCAAACTATCAAAATCTTTATCCAACTTGATAAATGAATGAAATTTGAAAACAAAACAAAGTTTATGCTGTCTCATATGTGTACTGGGGATGGGATGGGTTAAAGAAATTTTGTTTTGGTGTCCTTAAATACTATCCGCTGATGTACCACATCACTTATTCTGTTTTGGTGTCCTTAATAACTGCGTTGATGCACCATATCACTCATTCTGTTTTGGTGTCCTTAATAACTATGTGCTGATGCACCTTATCACTCATTCTGTTTTGGTGTCCTTAATAACTATGTGCTGATGCACCTTATCACTCATTCTGTTTTGGTGTCCTTAATAACTATGTGCTGATGCACCTTATCACTCATTCTGTTTTGGTGTCCTTAATAACTATGTGCTGATGCACCTTATCACTCATTCTGTTTTGGTGTCCTTAAATACTATAAGCTGATGCACCACATCACTCATTCTGTTTTGGTGTCCTTAATAACTATGCGCTAATGCACCATATTACTCATTCTGTTTTGGTGTCCTTAATAACTATGTGCTGATGCACCTTATCACTCATTCTGTTTTGGTGTCCTTAAATACTATAAGCTGATGCACCACATCACTCATTCTGTTTTGGTGTCCTTAATAACTATGCGCTAATGCACCATATTACTCATTCTGTTTTGGTGTCCTTAATAACTATGCGCTGATGCACCACATCACTCATTCTGTTTTGGTGTCCTTAATAACTAGGTGCTGATGCACCACATCACTCATTCTGTTTTGGTGTCCTTAAATACTATGAGCTGATGCACCACATCACTCATTCTGTTTTGGTGTCCTTAATAACTATGCGCTAATGTACCATATTACTCATTCTGTTTTGGTGTCCTTAATAACTATGCGCTGATGCACCACATCACTCATTCTGTTTTGGTGTCCTTAAATACTATGAGCTGATGCACCACATCACTCATTCTGTTTTGGTGTCCTTAATAAGTATGTGCTGATGCACCACATCACTCATTCTGTTTTGGTGTCCTTAATAACTATGCGCTAATGTACCATATTACTCATTCTGTTTTGGTGTCCTTAATAACTATGCGCTGATGCACCACATCACTCATTCTGTTTTGGTGTCCTTAATAACTATGTGCTGATGCACCACATCACTCATTCTGTTTTGGTGTCCTTAAATACTATGAGCTGATGCACCACATCACTCATTCTGTTTTGGTGTCCTTAATAACTATGTGCTGATGCACCACATCACTCATTCTGTTTTGGTGTCCTTAAATACTATGAGCTGATGCACCACATCACTCATTCTGTTTTGGTGTCCTTAATAACTATGTGCTGATGCACCACATCACTCATTCTGTTTTGGTGTCCTTAATAACTATGCGCTGATGCACCACATCACTCATTCTGTTTTGGTGTCCTTAAATAATATGAGCTGATGCACCACATCACTCATTCTGTTTTGGTGTCCTTAATAACTATGCGCTGATGCATCACATCATTCAAAATTATACCCTGTGCTCTTATATAAGCAAAGATGTTGTGAAGATATCTTCACAAATACTGTTGAATCTTTCCAATGTACACATTGCTCCATAACTATTGACACGAGAGGTAAAAGATGTTCTTGTAAAATATCAAAGAGGTATAAAACAGAAAGCTAAAATAATTTACAAGTCTTAAAAACTGAGACCTCATGAATAAAATGAGAAGACAAAATAAGTAATAACCTCTCTTGACATCCGTTACTTTTCAGCTGGCGGTTTTGGATAAGTTGTTTCGAGCATGTTTTGCATGTGTAAACAGGTCAGTTATTTCTGAATTATTGCAGCTATAAAAGTAAAAACGTAGAATCGCTGCCCCCTATGGGAGAGGAGGAAATACGGTCAAGGTCATAATTTAGAAATGGTTAAAATGGACGTTAAATGTGCAAGATTTGTTTTGTTTTCCTTTTTCGAGTTAAACAGTTCCAGAATTTTTTTGGATATACGATGCCTTAGTTAACTAGCTTTCAGGAAACCGATAAGGTTACAGAACAATTATGATACAAGTGCAGAAAAATGCAAGGTGGCAGTTTTTACTGTCATAAAAAGACACTTTGATGTGTTTCACTTAATGGTGTATGGAAGATGAACTGTTATTTACTTTCCATATTGGGCAACATACTTACGAACGTTGTGCTGGAGCACATTGAAAACAATGCAAACTGCTTTAACTGGTTTTCACTATTGAGCCAATTGTCATGAGACAAAAACAATTTAAAATACTGCCATCTTCACATTGTTTTTTTACAAATCTCTCTCTCTCTCTCAGAGGTAAAACCGGAAATAATGTTAATACCAGAACAACAGTAGCTATTACTTTCGCTTACCTATGAATATGAATTGAACTTTAGAGTCAATACCGGTACGCATAGTATTTGAAAAAAAAAAAAAAAAAAAAAAAAGGAAGGTAAGGTTTTTAATTAGGTAAACATTCCTTGATGAGAACAAACAATCCAAAAAGATTGCTTAATCTGGAAAAAGCCTTCCATAAAATGCATACATTTATGTATTTTGAAACCACAAACATGGTAGTAAGCTTAGGTCACAAAAATGTATTGGCATTCTTCCATCCCCCCCCCCCTCCCTCAAATTAGAATGGTGGCATATGGCCATGTGGCAATCTCTACATGGAGGTAGTTTTTCATATGCACTTCCTGAAGTTTTAGAGTTGGAAATGAATCAGCCGCTAATTAGTACACTTGAAAAACAGGGAGAAACAGAACAGGGAGAAATCCCCCATAGCCCCCCCCCCCTCTTCCTCCAGCTGACCATTATCATTAAATGTGGCCAGCAAATACTGTTTATTGAAATGTTTAAATCCATCCAAAACACAAACAAAGTGGTATTATCAATCAAAAAAGCATCTTAGAAGTTACTGAACCATACATAACAACTTAAGACCAGATACAGTTATGACTCTTCTGCCTGAAGAAAATGGTGAAGTATAAAGAAACAGTACCAGCCTTAAGGAACTGCCCGAAGCATTCTTACATGTAAAGGACAACAAGCTTATAACACCATATCTGGCAGTCTCGGTCCAAATCTTGACAACAGTGACTCAAAATAAAATAAAAAGAGAAATAAATTACATTCCATTTGCAAATTTCCACCAATTTCCACCAAGTATGCATCCACAATAGAAGTTTTTTCATCTAAAGGTTTCGGAAAAGTTTTATTCCTACAAGCTATCTACATCGCTGTACAGGTGTCAATGTGACACAACAGAACTTTGCTGAACACACACGCCTACCATCGGTGATTCATCCCCTTGCCTAGTTGTTGAAGATTGCGAAGTTGCAAGTCCAGGGTTTGAATTTGCCTGAGTCGGCAATGCATACTGATAAGATATAACATTTCCACTTGCAGTGATTGTTTGTGGGTGTATCATTGTACCACTTGATGGTAATGTGGACTGAGTATGTATATTACCTATAGCACCTTGAGGTGCCTTGAATGTCGCACTCTGAGGTGCTTTGAATGTAGAAGGATATCCACTGAGAGTTAAGCTTGTTGCTCCAATAGCAATGCTCCCACCAACTGCACCTTCCAACTGAGAATGTGACGTGTAAACATAGCCTGGCACAGTTTGTATACCTGCTTGATGTACATGCGGTAATCCTATGTTTACCGTCTGAACGTTTGTCCCTGGTATGTGACCCTGCAGTGATAGCCCACCAGGGGGCTGTGTTACTGTTACACTGTTCGTGGCTGGAGATGCATGCACGTGCGAATGGGCGGCTTTTCGTCCCTGATTTGTATAGTGTGGATGGGAGTGAGAGTGTCCATGAGCACCCAAATGTGAATGATTAAAACTGTTTGTCACATCGCCACCACTCCACGAGGCAGATTGCGACAATGTATTGTGATTGGAAGATTCACATTCCATGGCACCAGAAGAGCTGCTCACATGTTGCTGTCCGACCGAATGGGTGGAACCGCTATTCTGATGGGTGGGGTCAGATCTAGCTCTGCCACCTGACCCAGAACCTCGATTGTTGGAACTACTTCCACCTCCTCCACTTGCTGAAACATAAAAGATATAAATTGTTGATAAGAATACATAGTACATGAAAACATATTTTTGTACTTTTTGATGAGAGAATTAATTTTAATAATGAGGCTTCAAAATATTTAAAGGATTAGTTCAGTGATCACACAAGTCCCTGTTATATGAAAGAGGACTTCAAAAGAAACAAAATGGTGAAGAAAGCATTGCAAAATCTTATTTGGTTTAGGAGAGATTCAAGTTTAAAGTTTGGTATCATTTGTGTTGAAACAATTGAAATCAGACTAGTTGTGACGCCACAGCCTCAGGTTAATCAAAGTACTTTATATATTCTATCATATTATGTCCTGTGATTTTGTGGCGTAACAATCACTGGATATGCCAGGACAGTAGTAAAACAGAATCTAAGGGTTATTATAATTTATCACCTGAAGCAAGTTCGCGGGAAAACAATTCTAATAGTAACCAGAGGGAGAAATCCCATGTGGTTCCGATGCTAACTTTGGATCAGAAGCAATTTTTAATTATTTTATCCCATACTCTTTTAAATGTTGTGTTCTTACACATTTAGTTTATTTATCATTCTGGAACATGTAATTTGTGTATATTTTGTTGCTTGTTAAAAGTGTTAAAGTTTTTGCCTTAAGCTTTAAGCCACAATCATAACAACCAATGAAAAATTGTATTTGTCTCTGCCTGACATGAATAATGATGAAGTCAACAGTTTATGGGATCCTGTATCATCGTTGCTTTTATCAACAGCATCATACCAAGTTTGATTTAAATCTAACATGGGGTTTGTGGAAATATGAGCATAAACAGAATTTCACAGTTAGCCCGCCTTCTCATTAATATTCATGACATGAGCACCAAAAACAATAGGGATCATCTGCAGACCACAACACACCCATATACCAAGTATGCCAAGACATTAATCCACCTCACTGTTCTTTAAATATCATGTTTACAAGCTTGTTAACAGAATTTTACATTTAGCTCCACCTACTAATTAATATTCATGACATCAGCACCAAAAACAATAAAGTGATCATTTACAGACCGTAACACATCCATACACCAAGTATGACAGTAGTTCTTGAGATATTGTGTTTACAAGCTTCTGTCACAGACATACATACATACACACACCAGCATGACTACATAAGTTCATTAGGAAGGAAAGCTGATTCTAACAAAAGAGTTCAGTTCTTTAGAGTTCACTTCTAAACCATCACTCTAATCAACATATACCTGGAAAAAGCAATTTGAATAACTAGCATTTTGGAAAGAGATTTAAAAGAATTACATTAACAAGATTATGAGCTGTATTTTGATTCATATTACAAAATCCTGATTAGTCATATCTTGAAGAGCTTAACATGTTTGTTCCTGTAATCATAAGACCTGCTTTTATAATTAAAATGTGGTTCTCTTTCATAAGTAATAACAGCTGGGCACAGAGTTATGAAACTTGCACACCAGCATAATAACAAAGGCTATTAAGTGTCAGATTCTGAAATAAATAAAACAAAACAAAAACTAAAAACAAGGCAAAACATGTTTTAAGAATAAAACACTGTGCCACTATATATAATACAACACATCAGAAAGCAAAAAACAAAACATGTTTCTGTTGCTAATCTTTCATCCCATGGGTCTCAAATGTATAAGGTCGCTGACTCTTTTGGGCCACCTTGCATGAATAATAATTGACAAATATGTTTTTAATGGATAAGCCATGAAGTAAAACTGCACATTCAAGGCATTTGGTCATAGTAAACTCCCCTTATGGTCACCTTGCTTGTCCAAGGGTACATTCTCCACCACATTGTTTACATAATGTCCATTGCATAATCTAGTAGAGGCACAGTGGCTCAGGAGTCAAGCTCGTATTCGAGTGGTACCAGGCTTAATTCCAGTCGTGGGCGCTGCATTGTGTACTTGAGCAAGACACTTAACTCTACTTGCTTTAGCTCACTCAGTTGTAAAATAAATACCAGCTAGCACTGATGGGGAGTAAATCTGCAATGGACTGGCGTCTAATGGTAGTCATGTACTCTCATCCGCATGCACCATTAAAACAGAGGATAAGCACGGGCCTAATGGCTCGAATGAATTTAGCTTAGCCATTACACCATCTAAAACTTAAAAACCTTTTTAAATGACTTAGATTTTTTTTAAGGATCACTTAGGTGGCCATACCACCCAACAGGAAATCTGTTAATGCTTTCGTTTGCTAACACAGTTTACCATTCTAAAATCTGTTCAGCTTTCATTCATCTATGTCATTCAGGTGCACAACTATAGGCTTTTGAACGCCTAATTTTCCGTTACACTTTGGGGACTGAACACAATTTTGTAATTTTCTTGTTGGGGACTGGACACTTTTGGAGATAAATTAAATTTGAAAACTATATTTTCCAACTAAAATTTTCAGCAAGTTGGAAATAATTTATAAAAAAAAATGTTGCACACAAATTATGTTCAGAACAAACCGCTCTTTCAAATGATGCATGAAATAAGTCAAATTAATAATACATATCCATAGTAAGAATAGTTTCATTAAAAATGCAAATTTATGCAATATTTTGTAATTTTTTCAATTTTGTTCAACCATTTGTAAAAGCCTTGTTTTTATAATTCACTAACTTTCTGTATAACAATTATGCAGAAAAAAATTATCTTTATAATGACATAACTTTATTCTCATATGTTGATGTTATTATCCCATTATTATACATTTTATGATACCCACTTGCGCTCAATTACACAAATATGTGCATGTACAATTCAGTACAATACGTGTATATCTTTACATAGTTCATGAAAACACTACCAATTCTTCCAGGCTTTTAGTCTTGTTCTCCTCGAAGCCTAAGCCTAACTATGTATCTATACATATAGGCCTAAGCCTAACGATAGCATTAGTTTTACTTACTGAATCACTATCACTTTCCAATGATTCCAATCAGAATATCTCCCCCAAAATGCTCATTCTCACTATCTCAATCCGCAAAAATTGATGCTAATGCTTCCTCAGAAGTCAATATTTTCCTTTTTTCATTCCAATTTTTTTCAAATAATCCACCCTCGCAAATTTGGTATCAATGTTCGCAGAATCAGTTATTAAACGATTTGGCTTGTTTACGTGTTTGTAGAAGGTTCAGGGGTAGTGCAGTAATAGCTTAAAATCAATCAGTCAAATTGGTGGATATATCCACCTGCAGTCTGTAGTGCATGATTGTGCTTGCCAGATTTGTCCACCTGCAGTTCCCAAAGGGTTAACTGTATCTGTTAAGCATTCAAAAGTCTTACAGGGTATCACATGTTACAAAAAAACAAACTGTTCTTAAATGCCTGCAGTTTACCTAAATTATAAGCAAATGAAACCTTAACCGATTTGGGATTGGGTGGTCATACATAAATATTCAAAGCATAAGATAATAAGAGAACATGATTGGTTGATATCTTGTGTGCATATATGTTCATGCTTAAGTATATTGCAATTCCACTTTTGGCATCATTGTAATAACCTTGATTAGTCTCATCTTTATGCACTGAGATTACATTATAATTATAAACAGAGCAGCCACATTTCTCCCAAGTCACACCTAGTCAGATTTCAACCCATCCATTTCCAACAGGTTTCAACCCAGTCAAATGCACATTTCACTATGACAGAAATAATCAATCTTTTGGAGCGAGCTTGATTACCTGAGCCAGCACCACCCGAGGCAGAATCTGCCGTGGGAGGGGTGCCACTGCCTGCTTGGTCCATGGCTGGGCTGGTGGAAGTGCTGTTGCTCGTGTTTGTACTTTCATCTGCTGTTCTCTTAAAAAATGAATGCTGCAGGGCATAGTATGGTTTGATGCGAGATGCTGGATCATACTCAAGCATTCTAAGGATAGAAATGGGGAAAAAAATATTTAGTTTAAGTATTCACAAACCTTCCATAAATGTTCCAAAAAGAGAATACTTACTGCAAGCCAAAGATTCATCAAATGTTTAGCTCATTGCTTTCATACTGCAAATAAGAACGTAAATTACTGAATCCTCCATGAGAAGGGTAGTAAAAACAGTTTACCAAAAAAAACAAAAAAACATTTCTACAGGTCAATATAGATTATCTTACCCACCATGTTATAAATATATATATATATATATATATATATATATATATATATATATATATATATATATATATATATATATATATATATATATATATATATATATATATATATATATATATATATATATATATATATATATATATATATATATATATATATATATATATATATATGTACATATATATACATACATATATATATATATATATATATATATTACATATATATACATACATATATATATATATTATATATGTGTGTATATGTACACATAAATATATATATATATATATATATATATATATATATATATATATATACATATATATATATACATATATATATATATATATATATATATATATATATATATATATATATATATATATATATATACACACATATATATAAATATAAATATATATATATATATATATATAAATATATATGTGAATATATATATATATATATACATATATATATGTGTATATATATATATATAGTTTTATAAGTTGTAATGTAGACAGCACCAATGATGAGTACATATGAGAGTGTTATATACTACGTGTGACATCCATTTTTTAGAGGGCATATGAACAAAATGGCTGCTCCCATGTAAGTTTATATTGACAGAATTAATGGTTTAATAAATTAGAAAATATGCTACTTTGTTTTGTACAATGTGCAATTTCTTCCCATGACCAATATTTAATATTTCTATGTTATTAACTGAAGATAAAGCCAGACTTTATACCTCCTTTAAGGGTCTTCCCAAACCCAACAAAACATTTTAACGATATACCCAACAAGAGTGACCAGCACAAACTTCTGTGACATATCAACTCATAAATTGACATTATAAAAGGTATCCAGGGATATAACAGGGGCATCATGGGATTAATAAAACAAAGGACAAAGTCTCCATTACAATCATAATTTGACATATAATATTTGCAACTTCAAAGGCAATAGCCCGGTTATGCTTTGGAAATGGAAGCGATGACAGATTTAAGAGTGGTTGTTTTACTCAATTTGTCAAATATGATCATAAATTCATTAGGCACAATTTTGTTTTACTCCAAGGGTTTAGGAATTTAGGATTCCTAATATGCACACACATGATAGCCACAAAGAACCAATGTTGATATATATGCAGGTCATATTGTTAATGTATAATTCATAGTATCCTTTGAAGATGTCACTTAACCTTGAACATCAAAGTCAAATCTCAGTCCTTTTTCAACCAGTAACAAATATTTTTTTTGTAAGAGACAAATGTTAAGTTGAACAGGAGACAAGCTAAGTCCAGATTGATTTGATTGTATTATTATCTAGGTTCTTTGAAAAATACAAACCTGCTTCAAATTTGTTATCAGGAATCAATTATGAAACATGGAATATCAACGAATGAGTAAAAGACAACACAGAGCATGCAGTTACTGTAAAGCTCAAATCTGTTGTGATTTACAGAAGGGGACAACAACAAACACTCAATACTACCTACTGAGGTGCAGTGGCTCAGTGGAGTTATGCTTATATGTGAAAGATACCAGGTTCAACTCCATCGTGAGTGCTGCATTGTGTCCTCGAACAAGACACTTTACTTGTTCTGGTCCACTTAGCTGTAAAATGAGCACCAGCACTGCTGGGGAGTTAACCTGCAATGGATAGGCGCAGTTTCCAGGAGTCGTGCCCTCATCCGCTTACGGCAAGGAAGCTGGAGCTAAGCACCGGCCTGATGTGTCTTCATACCTCTAGTATGGATTTTAAAATTACCTACATTCCTATTAAACTTTGTCTTCTCTTTCGTACCTTTGATTGGTAAGACTTAATCGCCATATTGACAGCAAAGATCATTTAGTGCAAAAAAAAGGTCAAATTAGATCAAACATGAGTTTTCTTTGATTTAGTTTCCTTACTTTACTATAAGGTCCTTGAACTTGAGGTAGTCGGATTCTGTGTGTCCTGGTTCTCCAGTTCTCCTGCCTCCGGGGCCACCCGCCGATACTCCCAGGATTTCACGGAGGTTTCTACTACCTGGTGGTTTGTACTGGAAGAACCAATCAATAGAAATTAAAACATTGGTATCAACATAATCAGTAACGTCATTAAATAACTGTGAATATTGAAATTTTCAAGACCAAGGTTTCTGTAATTAGGATACAAAACAATGCCATGTGAATTAATTTCCTAATACTGTATTCAACGTAATAAATAGACTTGCACCACTTTTTAGTCTAAAACTTCAAGTGCCCATACTCCAGATTGCGTACAGTGTGCTAATCAAACTGCATTGCACGAACTGGTTCAATACTAACCACAACAACTACCACAAAAACATCGTGGGCGTCATAAGCAAATAATGTAAGAAAATTATCTACGTCTTTAAAATAAATTATGTTATTAGTCAAAAAAATGTAGGGTGGGTGCTTATTGGAGCAGGAGCATTTAATACAGTATTTCACATTTTGTAATAAGTATGGTATGCATGATTTAATCGTCACTCCTTTTGAATGAGACGTGAACAAAATTGTATGAAAATTTAGATTAGAATAGATAAAATGACATAAGTGATGCTGGTGTGTGAACGAAGTAATTACATACATCAATATGATTTTTGACAATTACTTAAATTCTTTATAAAAAAAAATCAACTTTGACCTCTTAGTTATACCAGAAATTAAAATGATAATTCATTCCCCCTTTACCACATATGACATGACTTGAGTCATCTGTGTGAATCAGGTAATTATATCAATGAAGATTATCTTTGGGAAAATAAACATTTCAGAGTTTGGATCCTATACTAAGATGACTAACATTGTTTACAATAAAACGTTTTGTAACTTAAACATTTGAACGAAACTGCAACAAAAGATATTGGAGATACAGATAACAAAAAGACACGAGTCAAATGTATGTACCTCATTTATTATACAAGCTTATTTCCAAACTTATTTCATTTTCCTCTCTCTCAAAAAAAATGAAAATGAAAAAGAACAAAGAAACCACAACCAGGAGAAGAAAGCCACAATCTTAAGAGACATGACCCTAATATGGTTAACCTATTCCTGGCACAGGTAAACAGTAGAATGATTGGATATGCTCCAATTTCTACCTCTATGGGGAATGTTCTTCATTACTGACAGGCATACAATCAGTCATATCAAATATACTGCTTTGTTTAAGATGTGTGTTCTTTGTATTCTTTAACATAATGACAAGAGCTTGATTATGAAAGAATTTAGGTGAAATGGTCAGTAGCAACATCAAAGTAAAATGTATGTAGTACGGCCTCATGAAAAGATAACAAAGAGATGCTTCCCTTTGAAGAAATTTATGAGGCTAGTCATAATAACAGAAACCACAAAGTTGAGTCATTGTCAAACCATGTCATATCTTGAAGATGAATGTCATTCAAATGGCACCCCAGAAAGGTAATGTAACGGTGTCTGCTTAGCTGTCGTAACTTCGTTTGGCATTCCGTTCCATGTAAGAAATGCAGTCAAGTTTGTGCAGTAAGTAATAATCAAAAGGGTAGCGGAGCTAGCAAAGGTGATCCTAGAATTTCATGTCTTGCAAAAATAGCTATGAAGGTCGATTTAGGATTGAGGAAGTTTATGATGAACTTTTATTGATTTCGCATAATGTTTGCAATGGATGTATCAAACTAATGTATGCATGGGCCAATAAGAATATACATTTTACTGTTGTGGAGAGGTGGGCTGTAATTTTCATCATGAATATTTTAACATTAATTCCAGGGCATAATATTCTGGTACTCCTAATCCTTCAAATGGTATCATAGCTAATGTGATGGAAGGAAATAAATGCAATGAAATACATTTTTGAGTAAGCCAAGATCCAATCAACATCAAATTATTCATTGGTAATATTACGATTAAGGGGTGTTTTTATGCATACCCTATTATTTAACGGATCCAACACTCATTATTCATTGACTATTTTAAATTCCATTGATATATTTGCTACTGATTATTAAAATTGATTGTTGATTAATTTAATGATGCATATCACAAATAAATTTGTGTGTGTTTGATGCAGGCTTAACGGCACCACGATGAGGGTCAAATTGTGCCGGAGATAAAATAATAATAATTATAATAAAAAATAAAGAAATAAATAATAATAATAAATTAATAAATCAAAATAAATTAGTTCCACTCCTTTTCCTATCCACTATCCTGCTAGGACCTCCGTCTAGACTCACCTTCTTTCCGTCCTTATTCTTCTTTAGTACCCACGTGTCACTCTCTGTCAAAATGAAATACTTGTGGGCTTTCTGGGCTTGGTTGATGATGTGTGGTGGGGGCATTCCCAGCACTTCAATGATTTTGTTCATCTGGTCAATCTGCGAACAAGAGGTCAAATAGTATAAGTCGTCTATGTGACCTTGATTTCATAAGAGAAAATCAATTTCATTTCAAATCATTTCATGCAACAACAAAATACTTCCCACTTAATTTTCCTTAATGCTACTGAAGTAGATGCAACCTAATTTCAATGCATTATCAAACAAACGACAAACACATTAATGACTTATAATGCATTTATCACAAGCAAAAAGACAAAAAAACATTTAAATTGAGTATCGAGTAACAGCATTCAAAAAATATTTCTGCTCCAAAAGTTTTCTAGCTTAATCATTCAATTCTGCAATATATGTATATTTGTAATGTCTTCAATAGAGTAGCGTCAATGGAGTAGCGCTATATTTTCTGCATGTAGTTCTCCGCCAAAACAGTTTGAATAAAAGCAGCCGACTATGACAGAGAAATTGAACCATGGTTACGTTACACACTTATACCTCTTAAATTGATGAATAATGTCTATATTGTTATCAACAATTTCCTCATATTATGAGAAATTTTTCAAGGATTGCAAAAAGTTCGTGGTTGGTCCTCAATCTCCTACAGGGAATGAGGGCATTCAATCACTGGAATCTAGTCCAATAGAGGGAGGTATTTCACCTGACATCACATGCGCTTTCACACAAGCCAACTTGAAATCTTCTTGAAGGGCAGTTTCTTTTAATTACTGCTGTTTTCTCCTATATGATTATCATGTATTTAAAAAAACTAACCTTGTTTTCTTTACAAGTCAGTCGACTAATTATACTTTTGGTTAGTTTCAGTTATCACGTATCATTTTTGTGTGATGAAATGAAAAATATGTTTTCCTTTATATATATATATATATATATATATGTTTGTTTGTTTGTTTGATGAGGTCTTAACGGCACCACGACAACGAAGGTCAAATTGTGCCTGAGCGGTCAGATCATTTTAGAGGTAGTAAGGAAAGAGACCAGGGAAGAATGAGAGAAATTCAAGAACAAAAGCCAGAAAGCTGTGATCGAGAGAGGAGGTGCATGGGTAAAACTAAAAACAAAGTAGAGAGGGGTGGAAGAGGAGAGTTAAATATGGTTGTAGAGGGATGCATGCTGAAGGAAGGAGACTATTTTATCTGGAGGTTTTTTTGGAAGAACTCAGCAATTGAGTTGTGGGGAGCGAGAGAAGCTCTGGGAAGGTTGTACAGGGGCAAGCAAGGAGAACGTGTTGGATTGTGAGGATGCAGTGGCAATTGTTACAGAGGGGTTGGGGGAACCAATAAGGAGGTGGGAGTGAGTGAGGTGGGTGTGACCAATTCTAAGACGGGTAATATGAAGCGTTGTCGATCACGAGAAAGGTTGTTGATGGTGGATTTGATCGGGATTGTGGGCTGGATAACATGGAGTTTGTTATCAATTTGGAAGTTCCATAAGGTTTGCCAGCGGTCACGAACAAGAGAAGCGATAAGCGGTTTGATGTCAGAGAGGGTTTTGGAAAAAGGGGAAGGGAGGAGGTTAAGGGCAAGCTTAGCGGCTGTATCAGCCCTGTCATTGCCAGGGATGCCAACATGGCTGGGTATCCAGAAGAAAAGAACACTTTTCCTGCAGAGGGTGGGAGAAAAGAGTTTCGGAGGAGGAGGTGGCAGGTGAGGTTATCCCATTTAAGATTGAGTAATGAAGTAAGAACAGCCTTTGAGTCAGAGAAAATGGCAAAGTGACTAAGAGGAGAGTACTTAATAAAGTTGAGGCGAGGAGAATGGCCTTAGCCTCGGCTGAAAAGATGGATGAGTGGTCAGGAAGTCTGCTACTGAGGGTGATGTCTTGGATGATGGCAGCAGCAGCTGTCTTGTTGCCTTCCTTGGAGCCATCAGTATAGATGGAGGTGTAATTTGAGAGTTGGTCTTTGATTTGGTTGTGGAGATTGATGAAGAGATTAGGGTGAGTTTGAGTTTTGTTATAAGTGGAGAGGTCTAGGTGGACAGAAGGAAGAGGAGTGGCCCAAGGCGGAAAAGTGGGCCAGGAATAGGTGCCGAGAGTGGCGGGGTTGATGCCAAGTTGAAAGAGGTCTGATTTAATGCGTAAGCTGAAGGGGGGCGATAGGGTTTTAGTCCTATCAAAGAGGGAGGAGAAATTGGGGTACCTAATGAGGTTGTAAACAGGGTTCTGGGTGTTGGTGAGGACTCTAAAAGCATAGGAGAGGCTAAGCTTTTTACATCTAAGTAGAAAGGGGGGTTCGTTGGCTTTAACATGAAGGCTAGTGATTGGGGAGGTCCTGTAGGCTCCTAGACAAAGCCTGAGGGCTTCATTTTGGATGGTGTTAATGTGGTTGAGGTATGAGTTGTGAGCGACACAGTAGACAATATTGCCATAGTCAAGCTTGGCACGAATGGTGAGCCTGAAAATTTTGAGGAGAGCATGGCGGTTCGCTCCCAAGTAGTGTTGGAGAGCAGTCGGAGGAGGTTGAGGGAGCTATTGCATTTTAGTTTCAGGTTGGTGATGTGTGGCTTGTAGGTGAGCTTGGGGTCTAGAGTTAGACCAAGGAACTTTGTGTTTTCAACTTTAGGGATGCGATTCCCATTGAGCACAAAGTTCGGGTTGGGGTGGAGGTTGTTGAAATGACAAAAGTGCATGCAGACTGTCTTGTCTTTGGAGAATCTAAAACCGTTATTGTTGCTCCAGACTTGCAGCTGATTGAGGCTGGTTTGGAGCCTATTTTCAACAATAGGAAAGCTAGGGGAGGAGTAGAAGATGGTGAAGTCATCCACGAGAGGTACGTTTGATGCTGGGGCCAAGGTCATTCCCGATGTCATTAATGCTCAGGTTGAAGAGAGTGGGGAGAGGATGCTGCCTTGGGGACACCCTCTTCTGGGGGAAGTGCGGCTTGGAGAGGGTGTGGTATCTGAACTTGGAACTGCCTGGGTGAGAGGAAGTTTTGAATAAAGATGGGGAGGTGGCCTCTGAGGCCAATGGTGTGAAGTTTCGGGTAATGCCGTATTTCCAAGTAGTGTCGAAAGCTTTCTCGAGGTCAAAAATATGGCAATGAGGTGTTCCTTTTTTGCAAAGGATTCCCGGATAGCGGTGTCAAGCGTAATTAACTGGTCTAGGGTATTGCGGCGTTTTGGAAGCCGCTTTGGTGAGGAGAGAGGATTCTGTTGGTCTCGAGGAACCAGTTTAGTCTCTGATTAATGATCTTTTCCATAATTTTACAGAGACAGCAAGTAAGGGCGATGGGTCGGTAGCTGGTGGGGTCGATGCTATCCTTTCCCGGTTTAAGGACGGGGATGACAATAGCTGTCCTCCAGATAGGGGGAAAGGAGTGTGAGGACCAAATGTGGTTGAAGATGGTGAGTAGGGTAGTGGTGGCCTTGATGGGGAGGTGTTTCAGAAACTGATAGGGGATGTTATCTGGGCCCTTGGAGGTGCAGCCAGCGTCGCTGATGGCTTGGTTTAATTCAGAAAGGGTGAGAGGGGTGTTGTAGCTTTCGGAGTTGTCAGAGGGAAAAGTGATTCTCGGGCTTCATCGCAAGCTTTTTGATTTTGAAAGCATTGGAGTAGTTGGTCGAAGACGAGATGTTGCTGAAAGAGGCGGCGAGGTGGTCAACGATGTCTTTTTTTGCGGTGAGAAGGTCTCCATTCCAAGAGAGATGGGAGATGGAAGATTTGCCTACTCTGCCGTGGAAGCTGTTAACCATTCTCCAAATCTTCTTAGTGGGGTGTTGGTGGTGAGAGAAGAGATAAAGTTGTTCCAAGTGTTGGTTTTACTGTCCTTGATAGTGCGTCTGGCCTTGCACGGCTGATGCGAAAGAGGTTAAGGTTATGGGTGGTCGGGTTAGTTTTAAAGTTCCTGAGGGCTCTTTTCCTGTTCTTGATGGCGGTTTTGCAGTCATCTGAGAACCAGGGGTTGGGGATGATTTGGGGTTTAGAGGTTTTGGGAATTGAGCAGGTGGCGATGTTGATAAGGATATTACTGAAGTTAGACATGGGATCCTCATCCTCAAGAAGATGGGGGGAGGTGTGAGTCACAGAGGGTTTCAAAAGGGACCAGTCAGCCTTGTCGAGGTTCCAATTGGGGGTGTGCTCAGTGGGGATTTGAAGATGGGAGTGTATAAGAAGAGGGTAATGATCACTACCACAGAGGTCAGCAGTGACTCTCCAACTAAAATCAGGGAGGAGGTTAGGGGAACAGATAGACAGGTCAATACAGGTGAGAGAGCCTGTGGCAGGATGAAGGTAGGTTGGGGAGTTAGTGTTCAGTAAGGACAGGCTGTGCTGACGGAGAGCGTTTTCGATGAACTTGCCTCTAGGGGTGGTGGTATTAGAGCCCCACAGAGGGTTGTGAGCATTGAAGTCACCAAGAAGGATGAAGGGGGTGGGAAGCTGAGAGATGAGGTTGTTAAGGCTGGTTGGTTGAATGTTGGTGTTGGGAGGGAGATAGATATTGCAGAGAGTGAAAGTTTTGTGGAGGGAGATAGAAATACAGATGGCCTGAAGGTCGGTGTGCACACGAACAGGGCTGTGTGGGATATCGTGTCTAACGAGAATGGAGACGCCACCACAGGCCCTGTCAGCATCCACTTGATGTTTGTGATAGCAAGCAAAGTTGTTAAGGGAGTAATGGTCGGTAGTTTTCAAGAAAGTTTCTTGTAGGCAGAAGACGACCGGGTTGAAGGTGGAGGCCAGAAGGTCGATTTCTTCAGAATTGGCCTTAAGGCTCCTAATGTTCCATTGTATGATGTTGTGGGTGTTATTGTAATTGTTTGTGGTGTATGCCATAAAGGAGGCGGGGGGTTATCTGGAGGAAGATCTGCTGGGTCTGAGTTCGCTTGTTTTTTTTCTTTGGATCTGTTTCTTTGGGAGCGATTGTTTTGAAAATTGGGAGAAGTATGATCGGTGTGTTCGTGTCGAACAATCCATACTCTCTTCAGTGTGGGTTTGGGAGGTGGGTTGTTTGTTGATTGGTTGTTTGTTGATTGGTTGTTTGTTGATTGGTTGTTTGTTGATTGGTTGTTTGTTGATTGGTTGTTTGTTGATTGGTTGTTTGTTGATTGGTTGTTTGTTGATTGGTTGTTTGTTGATTGGTTGTTTGTTGATTGGTTGTTTGTTGATTGGTTGTTTGTTGATTGGTTGTTTTTTGGTTGGTTGTTTGTTGGTTGATTTGTTGGTTTGTTGGTTGTTTGCTTGGCTGGTTTTAGCTTGATGTATGAAGGTATTAGTGGAGTTGGTGTAGGGGGCGGTAGGGGCTTTAGAGTAGGAAGGGGGGTTGAGGAGAGAAGTGGTGGTGGAGGTGGTGTGGGTATTGGGTGTGATTGGGGTGTTGGAAATGGTGATGGGCTTAGGACTAGGTAAGAAGAGCCAGGTGAGGTCGGTTTGGGCATGGGAGTTAGTTTTTGTTGTGTTAGTTGTGTTTGGGCGGAATTAGAGTTAGAGGAGACTACGTTTGAGTAGGAAGGCTTGGAGTTAAGGGAAGCGAGGAATTGTTTCCTGGCCTCAGGGTAGGTTATGTTGGGGTTAAGGGTTTTAAGTTTTGTTATTTGTTTTTCCTGAAGCCAGGTGGGACAGTCTTTCGAGAAGGAGGGATGGTTTGCTGGGTGTTTACCGTCACAATTTGTGCAGAGTGGGGGTTGGTGCAGGAGGTGTTGTCATGGTCCGGGGCTCGCAGTTACCACAGCGCACTTGGCTGTGGCAGAAGTTTTTTCCGTGGCCATACCTCTGACAATTATAGCAACGTAAAGGGTTAGGGATGTAAGGGGCGACCTGGATTCTCAGGTAGCCGGCAATGATGGGAGGAGAGTTGGTGTTGCGAAGGTGAGAAATATGGTGTTGGTGGGAGTTTCGGCTGCCCGTCTCTCTTTAGAACGAGACGACGGGCTTGTTACATGTTGGTTAGCTAGTTCTTCTTGGAGGTCGTCATCGGTCATGTACGCAAGATCGCGGGTGCGTATGCGCCTTTGCTGGAGTTTAGGGAACGACGGGGGTGACTGTGATGTCGATACCAGAGTTGGATAGGGTTTTGGTGGAAAGGAGGGTGGTGGCTTGTGTGTCCCTGGTGCAGTGCACCAGGAGATCACCGGATCTAAGGGTAGAGACTTTGGGGAGGGTACCGACAAGGCCAAAGAGGGCTTTATGGATGAGGAAAGGAGAAACTTTTTTAAAGCTTTCCTGCTTGTTGGTGGCATAGATTATAAGGATTTTGGGGATTTTGGTCGCAGAATGGTCAATGATGGTAGCAGGTGGGTCACGGGGAGGGGAGGGGGGTCAAGGTCAAGGTCACTGCATAGGCGCTTTGTCATTATGAAAGAAAAAACCAAGGGCCGAGAGACCCGAGGCAGCTAGAAAAAAATCGCGGAACCACTATATGGGGACCGCTGTATTAGTAACGAAGGGTGTGAAAAGTCGGGACAGAACGAGGGAAAATATAATAGAAAAAAAAGAAAAGAAACGATCTCACCGAGGATAAAAGCCCATCCACCGAAAAGAAAATCCGAAAATGAAGTTATAAAACAAAATGGTGCAAATTGGAGAGAAAATGGAGCGAAAATAGTTTAAGAGAATAGAAGCAGTTGTCACGTCGCTCTCGTACACGCGTTTTTATATATATATATATATATTTATCTATCTATATATATATATATATATATATATATATATATATAGAGAGATATATAGATATATATATATCTATATATATATATATATAGATATATATATATACATATATATATATATATATACATATATATATATATACATATATATATATATATATACATATATATATATATATATATCTATATATATCTGTATATCAATATATATCTCTATATCTATATATATCTGTATATCTATATATATAAATCTCTCTCTCTCTCTAAATATATCTTATATATAAATCTCTCTCTCTCTCTAAATATATCTCTCTCTCTCTATATATATATATATCTCTCTCTCTTATATATGTGGTCTGTAGACATGTATGATAACCACTACACCACAGTAGGTAGTGTATGTATGTATATATATATATATATATATATATATATATATATATATATATATATATATATATATATATATATATATATATATATATATATATATATATATATATATATATATATATATATATATATATATATATATATATATATATATATATATATATATATATATATATATATATATAAAGTATATATATATATATATATATATATATATATATATATATATCTATATGTTATACATACATACATACATACATACATACATACATACATACATACATACATACATACATACATATAATGTTCTCCTATTGGGCATTGCATGCAAACGTGAAAGTTCCCCAGGCAGTACTAGTATCATTCCCCATCACCTGCAAAACTTTCTGATGCCTCAAACAGTCATAATACGTATTAGGCTCATTTAATATCCTATGTTACACACTTCTGTAAGAACACGCCTCTTTCATCAGAGCTCAGGTCTATATCAAAGTACGAACCCTAGATTTGGGATACCTTGATGGCTATCTCCATCACTTTGATATGTAATTTCATTCTGATTTAATATTTCTTCAATGATAATTTCATTTTCACAATACAACTGATCAGCTGGTTGCCCAGTAATTAATCTAACTCTGTGAATTCAACTTTTTTTTGTGGCTTCAACATTCAGGAATTAGTTTACCTAAATACACCGAGTGATTTGTTTAATTGGTAGAGCACCTACTTTTCAGCCAGTAGGTTGTGGGTTCATTTCCCGGCAGGGTCATACCAAAGGACCTGCTACCCCCTCATTTGGTGCTCAGCATAAGAGATTGGAGCAGGGTAATAGTACAGGCTTGTGCGCCGTATGTTGGCTGCAGCTTGGTGGTCAGCATAAGAGACTGGAGCAGGGAAATAGTACAGGCTTGTGCGCCGTATGTTGGCTGCAGCTTGGTGGTCAGCATAAGAGACTGGAGCAGGGTAATAGTACAGGCTTGTGCGCTGTATGTTAGCTGCAGCTTGGTGGTCAGCATAAGAGACTGGAGCAGGGTAATAGTACAGGCTTGTGCGCCGTATGTTGGCTGCAGCTTGGTGGTCAGCATAAGAGATTGGAGCAGGGTAATAGTACACATGTTGGCTGCAGCTTGGTGGTCAGCATAAGAGACTGGAGCAGGGTAATAGTACAGGCTTGTGCGCCGTATGTTGGCTGCAGCTTGGTGGTCAGCATAAGAGACTGGAGCAGGGTAATAGTACAGGCTTGTGCGCCGTATGTTGGCTGCAGCTTGGTGGTCAGCATAAGAGACTGGAGCAGGGTAATAGTACAGGCTTGTGCGCCGTATGTTGGCTGCAGCTTGGTGGTCAGCATAAGAGATTGGAGCAGGGTAATAGTACAGGCTTGTGCGCTGTGTGTTTGCTGCAGCTTGGTGGTCAGCATAAGAGATTGGAGCAGGGTAATAGTACAGGCTTGTGCGCCGTATGTTGGCTGCAGCTTGGTGGTCAGCATAAGAGACTGGAGCAGGGTAATAGTACAGGCTTGTGCGCCGTATGTTGGCTGCAGCTTGGTGGTCAGCATAAGAGACTGGAGCAGGGTAATAGTACAGGCTTGTGCGCTGTATGTTGGCTGCAGCTTGGTGGTCAGCATAAGAGACTGGAGCAGGGTAATAGTACAGGCTTGTGCGCTGTATGTTGGCTGCAGCTTGGTGGTCAGCATAAGAGATTGGAGCAGGGTAATAGTACAGGCTTGTGCGCTGTATGTTGGCTGCAGCTTGGTGGTCAGCATAAGAGACTGGAGCAGGGTAATAGTACAGGCTTGTGCGCCGTATATTGGCTGCAGCTTGGTGGTCAGCATAAGAGACTGGAGCAGGGTAATAGTACAGGCTTGTGCGCTGTATGTTGGCTGCAGCTTGGTGGTCAGCATAAGAGACTGGAGCAGGGTAATAGTACAGGCTTGTGCGCTGTATGTTGGCTGCAGCTTGGTGGTCAGCATAAGAGACTGGAGCAGGGTAATAGTACAGGCTTGTGCGCCATATGTTGGCTGCAGCTTGGTGGTCAGCATAAGAGACTGGAGCAGGGTAATAGTACAGGCTTGTGCGCCGTATGTTGGCTGCAGCTTGGTGGTCAGCATAAGAGACTGGAGCAGGGTAATAGTACAGGCTTGTGCGCTGTATGTTGGCTGCAGCTTGGTGGTCAGCATAAGAGACTGGAGCAGGGTAATAGTACAGGCTTGTGCGCCGTATGTTAGCTGCAGCTTGGTGGTCAGCATAAGAGACTGGAGCAGGGTAATAGTACAAGCTTGTGCGCTGTATGTTGGCTGCAGCTTGGAGCCCTTTAAGTTTCCCATTGTAAAGCGCTTTGAGTACCATTACCCGTGGAAAAGATCTATTAAGAACTACGTATTCTTTAAACACAAACCCAGATCTGAACCTACCTCATTTGAACCACTGAACAAAGGTTCCCCCATGTGCATCTCCACTAAGATACAACCAAGACTCCACATGTCGATGGCCATGTCATACTGAATGCCGAGCAGTACTTCCGGAGATCGATAGAACCTACTTTGTATATATTGATATTTCTGTGGGTAGAATAAGAAGAAAAATGTTTGATAGTTAGAACCCTTTTTAGCAAATATTTGTCTTTTTGATGGTGAAACGATAAGATGAAGAGGGGGCAGGAGGTTGGAATGACCCTTTCACTGGATGAAGAAAGTGATCAAAGTTCTTTGTTGAAATGCACTGTAATGTAAATTCAATCTTTCTTCTCATAATGAGATCTTCCAAATTTAACCTCAATTTTAGCAAACATCTTTAAATGAATATCTTCATACTTTTAAGAATACTCGTTACTGTTACGAGCCGGAAACATAGGATATCAACACTGTTTTTAAGTGTTATAGTTCTCTGTGATATTCATCATACTAATAATGATGGTCTAAATACTGTTTTTTTCTGATGTTAGAAATTTCCATCTACTCCCAAGTTTATAGATGGAAATTGCATACAAAAATAGCTAAAACAAATTCCGCCCAAGCAACCTACCTAATTTGCCTCATACTCTATTGCTACCACACGAGATTAAGAACATATGATTATAACTCCAAGCTATTTAAATTCATATGACAATTTCGACAGACTTGAATCTCACTACTTTAAAGTCTCTCCCCTATGCATACATAAACATCAACATTCCATGTCAGTCTGAGGCAAAATGCAATCATATTCACTTCTTATCAACGCCACACGTTCCGAGGCTCCACATACTGCTAACACTCAAATACATCATTCATGTCTGCGTGCAGAGCGTCGTCGTTGCAGGCTTTGATACTCATGTTACTTCCATCATATCAATACAAAGCACAAGATTGAATTTTCAGATGGATTGAGCAGTTACGGGAATATATGTAGCAAACTGGATTTAAAGCTTCCTTTCCTGCAAGGCTGAGCTTGTTCTCTTCAAAACTTCTCTCTTCATGATCACTACAGTAATATGATTTTTTTTTCCTTAATTGAAAAGAAGGAAGGGCACTGAATTTTCATAAACCCTTGAATAGGATAATTTGGCAAGGAATAAATGAGGAATTAACTGAATAATTTATACAATTTGCCAGAAGTTTGTCAGATGAGGGAAGGGGTGCAGTTGCTCAGTGGTCACAAAGTCTTGCTAGTACGCGAAATGAACAGTGTTCGATTCCCGCAGGGAGCACTGCATTGTGTCCTTGAGCAAGACACTTTACTCTATATTTGCTCCAGTCCACTGGGCTGTGAAATGAGTACCAGCAATGCTGGGAAATTACTATGCGATGGATTGGCATCCCGATCAGGGGAACTCGTGTGTTGTCATCTGCCAATGAAACCACAGATAAGCACTGGCCCTATTGGCTTAATGCTAGGAATTAACTTTAACTTTGTCAGATGAGGTCGAAAGTTTAACAATGTATAATTTAAGGAATAATTGGAAGCAAAAATCCACCATTCTATGCCATCTTGTATTTAATACAGAATATTATTTGTCAATGGGTGAAATGATAATTTGCTGCCAGTAAGTTTCAGATAAATCGTTCCTAAGCCCACAAAGCCTCAACTAGAAACGATGTCAGAAATTACTACAATAGAAACTGCAACCTATATTTTACACACATATTTTTCATCGGTTCAGGCTCGTACATTCAGTTTCTTAAGGCTAATTAATGTTATCACCACCACTGGCCCTTACTGTATTCGGTATGTACACTGCTTCTTCCTTGTGTTAAAGGATTAGTTCAGTGGTCAAGCAAACTTATCTTACATAAAAGAGGAGTTTAAAAGACAAAAAAAAAAATGAGGAAGAAAGCATTCAAAAATCTTATTCTATTAAGGAGTCATTCAAGTTTAAAGCTCCGCCTATCTGTGTAGAAATGACTGGTGTAGTAAGTCTACTACGAAGATTGGCGCCTTCATCCTTACATTCTTAACAATTGTTAATGTACTTAAAAAAAATGCATTTAATGTTTTTGGTTCCGATGCGATATCATAAGGACCCTGTGTAGTCATACTGGCGTGTGAATGTTTGTATGTCTGTGACAGAAGCTTACTTTTTTACTATTTGAATTACATTTTTCTTGAATTTTCTTCAGGTGGTAAATCATACATGTAATTAACTTTACGTGATTATGTTTTGCTACTTTCTTGACATATACAATGGTTGTTAAGCCACAAAATTGTAGGACAAAATAAGACAGAAAACATAAAGACTGAGGAATCTGAGGCTATGACATCACAACTAGTCTTGATTTCAGTCATTTCTACACAACACCAATCTTTAACTTAAATATCCTTAACGGAATAAGATTTTTGAATGCTTTCTTCACCATTTTGTTCCTTTTGAAGTCCTCTTTCATATAAGGTGGACTTGCTGGACCTCTGCACTAATCCTTTAATGTTTGCTAACAAGCCAACATTCCAGTATAAAGTTGCCACTTAATATGTGAGCTAATTCCATCGAGCCATTCATTAGGCTTATAGAGCTGGAAGCTTATCCCCGGTTTTAATGGAGCAAACGGATGAGAAGACATGATTCCCTCCCCCCCCCCCCTTCCGAATTGCTAGTCCCCCTGGAATTGTCAAAATTGACAGTCCATCACAGATTAACTCCCCAGCAATGCTGGTACATATTTTACAGCTGAGTGGACTGAAGCAAGTAGAGTATCTTGCTCAAGGACACAATGCAACGCTCGCGATGAAAATCAAACCTGGTACCTTTCGAATACGAGCAGACTCCTTAACCACTGAGTATCTTGCTCAAGGACACAATGCAACGCTCGCGACGAGAATCAAACCCGGTACCTTTCGAATACGAGCATGACTCCTCCACCACTGAGCCACTGCACCTCACTTAAGATGAGCTTATTTATAAATGCTGTTTGTAATTAGTGATTCCTGTTTACTTAATATACCCTTTGTATTAACATTATATACTTGCTTATGCTTCAAAATATCTGCCAACTTTGCCGTGTCAAATTTGCAATTTGATGCTCTAATTTTTGAATTTTGCTTTGAATAGTTGTAATAACTAATGGATCTGAATTTTCAACTAGAGGAAACAAATGCGGTTAATCTCTTTTGATTACCTGAGCAACGTGTGTGTTGCTTAATGACTCAAACTTTAATTATCCTTTGAATTTTTCTGGCATGAATCCCACATGGGCCATATTGCAAGCTATAAGAACTTTGTTTATATCAGACAAGAACAATTTGCAAATGAGACACAAAAATAATGTTATGTAGTGTACGCATCAAGCTATATTTGTGACCTGAAAGGATTAGTTCAGTGGTCAAGCATGTCCATCTTATATGAAAGAGGACTTCAAAAGAAACAAAATGGTAAGAAAGCATTTAAAAATCTTATGCCGTTAAGGAGATATTCAAAGATTAGTTCAGTGGTCAAGCATGTCCATCTTATATGAAAGAGGACTTCAAAAGAAACAAAATGGTGAAGAAAGCATTCAAAAATCTTATTCCGTTAAGGAGATATTTAAGTTTAAAGTTTGGTATCATTTGTGTAGAAACGACTGAAATCAGACTAGTTGTGATGTCAGAGCCTTTAGATTCCTTAGTCTTTATGTATTCTATCATATTTTGATATGATGTTGTAGCTTAAAAACCATGGGATATGTCAAAAAAGTAGTAAAACTGAATCTAAAAATGGTATTTATAATATACCACCTGAAGTAAGTTTTGAGGGAAAATTATTTAAATAGTGGAAAAATTCAATAAACTTTCTTTAAAATACATACAGATTTTAAGGAATCTAAGGCTGTAACATCACAAGTAGTCTGATTTCAGTCCTTTCTACACAAATGATACCAAACTTTAACTTGAATACCTCCTTAACGAATAAGATTTTGCAATGCTTTCTTCACCACTTTGTTTCTTTTGTTGAAGTCCTCTTTCATATAAGATGGACATGCTTCACCACTGAACTAATCCTTTATTTGAAAAGGGCATTCCACATTGATCGTAAACCAATTAGATATGACTCTTACATCACCAACAAGGATCTGAAAGAGTTTAATATTGACCATAAGGCTTCTTTATTCTGGTAAAAGCCCAGGTATGTATGAGTGACTTTGGCGGTCCAGGTAATACACAAATTTACATATTGAAATGACACCAGGGTTTGAAAAATACAAAAATGTTACTCTCCAATCATTTAAACAACTTAGCGAGACTTGAAGGAATAAATATTCAATTCCCATAGATTTTCAATTTTTGAATATATGATGGAGAAAATTTGTAGAAACAAAGTGGTGAAAAAATTATGTTAATATCTTATGCTGTTTAGAAGTTATAACAATTTAAAGAGTAGGAAAATGTTCTTAAAAACACCTCGTACAGTATATATGTCCTTCAGCTTGGTGATGTCATCAAGGCAATTCCAGCACAGTTCTTATGTATTTCTTATTAATTTAATCACACTTTTTTGAAATTATCAAACAGCATTTTTGGTTCATTATAATAGAGATAGGGTGGAATACATAATTTGAAAGAAAACATTGTTGTTGTTTTTTTTTTGGTGTACATCACATTTTCAATGAGAAAACGTCCAAATCATTTTTTAAAAGAAATACAAAAGTCGTTTTCTTGAAATTGTCTCTACTGTACGACATCACAGATGTTGCCAATCAGTCACTTTTGTCCAATTCAAAAATACTTTAAAATTTTGTAACTTCTAATACAAATAAGATATTAACATAGTTTTCCACCACTTTTGTTTCTAAAATTTTTCTTTATCATAAATAAAAAAAATGAAAATTCATGGGAATTTTCCTATAATTAAGTGTAGCGAGTACTACAATATATTATATATTTACTCACCATTTTTTTGTGTGTGTGCTCATCTATGGCGAGCAGGCGAGTGGTTTTACCAACCCTAAATGACACCCATACATAACCAAGAGTGGCTAGATTATCACTTACAAGATTTCAAGAAAAGTCTCAACAAACCTATACCACAATTGACACTTTTGCAGCATTTTGAATTTAATATGAGTCATAAACTTGCAACTTATCAGTGCCATTAATGGAAAACTTCCCACTTCCCAGAGGCATGTTTGTAATTCTGTCGCAAAATCAGGTAACTTAGACAAATTTGACCATATCACCCATGTTCACAAGCTATAAATTGGTAAATTTGAAGGAAAAATGGGCAGCATTTTACACATAATGAACAAGAAATGTTATTTTCCAATCAGCGTCAACAATTTTTTTAAACAAGCAACAAATTCCCATTGTAATTTATCTTTTAAGCTAAATCTTTTAGAAATAATATTGAAAATTTAACCCTCTCAGTACTAGCATTTTAAATGCTGCCCTCATTCCCAAAATGAAAACAACCTCATAGAAGAAAGTGTTGTACATAAAAGTTGTTAAATACCATATAAGCTTTGATATGATACCAAAACCATATGTGTTTGAACATTTTTGCCTCACACGGCCACGAATTCGTGCTCCCACTCTGACTAGAGGCCTACCCAAACGTACATTATTATAGACCTTGGCCTTATGTTAGCCCTAACTTTGTCACTTATGATAATTTCTGGATCACTATCGTCTGAATAGCTTTCATTATTGTGTCCAAAATCGTCTAAATCGCTAGAATCCGTCTAAATCACTAGGATCCGTAGATAATTCTGAACTATCACAAGCACTTTCTTCAAAATCTGAAGAATCACTTGTTGCTTGCGGCCATTTTTAACACTGAATTTTCAACTTCAAATATCTCCATAATTTCATATGACAACATATATCACTTGATATGTCATATGATAGATAATTTTGTTATCTTTTTCATAAAAGTACTTTCAAATTGAAGGGGTACACAATACATAAAAATCAATACATAAAAATCGAAACGAACAGGCATGTCTTTATGGACGTATGGCATCAGTCGCAATAATGCAACGATGGTACTGAGAGGGTTAATAAAGCAGAATTTATTCCTAGTAGTGATGTTTTTAGACAGACAAAAAACAAATTAACCATAATAACATCTGAAAATATATTTGTAAATATTTACTTACGACAACCATTAACTCTTTCAATTGCAATAAATAACTCAGGCAATTGTTCAACTATCTGGGTAAAAGCCTAGGAACTTCCTCTTTTAGAAGGTTAAAGGTCACACGTAGTGCAACCTACATTTACTAATCTAAATAAAATAAAAAATATGTATATCCTTAGGAGAGTGGTATTAAATTTTTTGCAAATACCAATTACTACACGACTGAAAAGCAATCATGATAACTTAAAATATTTCACCCATATTTTGTAATTCTTCAGAAGCATTGCCAGTAAGTTGCAATTTCCTCATAAGCCACACAGCATGTCGTATTTACTGCTCAAGATCAAATCTTGACAAGGAATATTCTTTAATCATAATCTTTAAGGAGTGAAAAAACTTTCTGTAACCATCACAACAGATTAATGTAAACAAGGAAGCTGTCCCAGATGTTTGAATAACCTATAAAAGATGTGTATAATACAAAACAACACAAGAGTAAGTTACAGTCGTGAACTAATTTACATATTAGTTGATATTTGTTGGGTATTACATAAGGTGCTGTAATACAGATGCAGTAATTGTGCTAAGGAAATGAAATTATAAAGTTACTAGAAGACAAGAAATTCTATGAAGATTTATAAATGATGATATTAAATCTATCTCAAAATGTAAAACAGTTTCTGTTTGTAATACGTTTTTGTTATTGTTTATATGCCAGCCAGTGATTCATATAGGGGTGCCAGTGATTCAGAGTCAAGTAGGGGTGCCAGTGATTCAGAGTCAAGTACGGGTGCCAGTGATTCAGAGTCAAGTACGGGTGCCAGCGATTCAGAGTCAAGTACGGGTGCCAGTGATTCAGAGTCAAGTACGGGTGCCAGTGATTCAGAGTCAAGTAGGGGTGCCAGTGATTCAGAGTCAAGTAGGGGTGCCAGTGATTCAGAGTCAAGTAGGGGTGCCAGTGATTCAGAGTCAAGTAGGGGTGCCAGTGATTCAGAGTCAAGTACGGGTGCCAGTGATTCAGAGTCAAGTAGGGGTGCCAGTGATTCAGAGTCAAGTACAGAAGCCAGTGATTCAGAGTCATGTACAGGTGCCAGTGATTCAGAGTTAAGTATGGGTGCCAGTGATTCAGAGTCAAGTACGGGTGCCAGTGATTCAGAGTCAAGTACGGGTGCCAGTGATTCAGAGTCAAGTAGGGGTGCCAGGGATTCAGAGTCAAGTAGGGGTGCCAGTGATTCAGAGTCAAGTAGGGGTGCCAGTGATTCAGAGTCAAGTATGGGTGCCAGTGATTCAGAGTCAAGTACGGGTGCCAGTGATTCAGAGTCAAGTACGGGGTGCCAGTGATTCAGAGTCAAGTACAGGTGCCAGTGCTTCAGAGTCAAGTAAAGGTGCCAAAGATTCAGAGTCAAGTACAGGTGCCAGTGATTCAGAGCTAAGTATGGGTGCCAGTGATTCAGAGTCAAGTGATTCAGAGTCAAATAGGGGTGCCAGTGATTCAGAGTCAAGTACGGGTGCCAGTGATTCAGAGTCAAGTAGGGGTGCCAGTGATTCAGAGTCAAGTACGGGTGCCAGTGATTCAGAGTCAAGTACGGGTGCCAGTGATTCAGAGTCAAGTACGGGGTGCCAGTGATTCAGAGTCAAGTACGGGTGCCAGTGATTCAGAGTCAAGTACAGGTGCCAGTGATTCAGAGTCAAGTACGGGTGCCAGTGATTCAGAGCTAAGTATGGGTGCCAGTGATTCAGAGTCAAGTGGGGGTGCCAATGATTCAGAGTTAAGTAGGGGTGCCAGTGATTCAGAGTCAAGTAGGGGTGCCAGTGATTCAGAGTCAAGTACAGGTGTCAGTGATTCAGAGTCAAGTACAGGTGCCAGTGATTCAGAGCTAAGTATGGGTGCCAGTGATTCAGAGTCAAGTGGGGGTGCCAGTGATTCAGAGTTAAGTAGGGGTGCCAGTGATTCAGAGTCAAGTAGGGGTGCCAGTGATTCAGAGTCAAGTAGGGGTGCCAGTGATTCAGAGTCAAGTAGGGGTGCCAGTGATTCAGAGTCAAGTAGGGGTCAATCTGCAGTTCATTCAAAATGCACATACCCTTTACATTTATATTGTGGTAATAAATTTATGATTTGTGAATAAAGAATGATATAAAAAAATTATTCAATCTTCTCCGCTCCCCCCCCCCCCCCCTTCCTGAAAACCAAAGGTTTTGATGTTCGATAAGCAATATGGATTTTAAGTTTGAACTATTGTATAATAAATGTTATTGCACAATGGGCTCAAAATAACAATTTTAACCAAATAACTCACATTTCTCACAAGAATAGAATTTCACAATTAATTAAATTCAACTATTTTTATTTCATTAACATGTTAAGCCCATCCCACTATGTATATTAATGCAATTATTATTTTCTTTTTGTATGATAAACATGAACACACAGCTAACAACATAATTATACCAAATTTGAAAACAAATCAGTAATGTAGTTATTAAAAAATGAATATTTAAAGATTTTAACATTAAACCCAGCCTATTATTATGCATGACATGAGCAACAAAAATCAAATTGCACATTTGCGGACCATGGGCTATCTCTGTACCACATATGAACTGAATCACATGCATTGTTCTTGAGATATTGTGTTTACAAGCTTTCAACAAAATCATTTTAAGCCCTGCCCACTATGCATATTAATGAGAATCAACATTTTGGTACCATGAGCATGTACACTCTAGCTAAAAACAAATCTACACCACATATGAAACAAAACATTCATGTGGTTGTTAAAATATAAACATTTTGATACTTTAAGATTAAGCCCTGCCTACTCATTAATATGACATCACCACCAAAAACAATACGGCACATCTACAGACCATGGGCTATCTGTGTACCACATATGACATGAATCCAATGTATCAATCTTGAGATATTGTGTTTACGAGCTAGAGTCACACACACACACACACATGCCATCATGACCGCATAGGTTCCTAGGTTTGCATTGGAACCAAAAGTCATATTTAACTGATATAAAATCTACCTAACCTATAGATGATTCTGGTCAAACAAGCTTATAACACTTTTCCTGAGCACAACTAAGACAATGAGGTTCTGCAAACAACATATATATTTATAAGCCACAATTAAGTCATGAATTTTTAAAGGGCAAAACTATTGTGAAATTTGAGGAATAATCACTGCACTTATATTAAACAAATAAAGAAGTGTGTCAGAAACAGCTTGGCATCTTAATTCCAGGAAAGTGATTCAAAGCATGTTATCACTAAATACTTTTAAATCCTTGAGGTCCAATGGGATCAATTCATCATAAGAACATTTGAAAAGGTTCCATTAATCCTACCATCATCTGTGCCTGTTTACCAATCAACATTAAATTATCAACCGTTCAGTCATCCCATCCTCTAGGTACCATTAAATCCATGTTTTCTTCAAACAAAAAAAGCATTAACATACATTTTCTATCAACCAATTGGGAAGGATAGTATCCCAATCGGTAAATAATGAAAATAGGCTGTAATCAAAATATATGGGTCCGAGTCGGTACATTCTCACACCTTGATGTAAAATCAAACAAACCGTCTCACCTTTTGTAACCATTAAGTCATAAACCTGAAAAACATCAAACATGATGACTACATCGGACCTCTAAACACAAAAGAAACATGGTGTTCTTTCAACGATCGATCAATTACATTGGCTCTTTCTTTCGCACATGTATGCACAATTTAATGACCAATAAACATTGCCTAACGTGACAAACCTCACTGCACATGGTTACATTTTCACCACTTTGAATGACTCACAATCGAGCAAGCTATCAACAAAAGAAAATGTGCTTTCTACATTCTCATCACTTACATACTTACAGGACCACACGGCCGAAAAGTGAGAGCACATTTTTCCTGAATCCCTAAAATAATTAAATGTAAGTTTCGCAGACCTGAATATTCATATCAACTTTGACCAAAAAAAAAAAAATTCATGCTATTTATAGTTAAGACTTTTGCTTTGATTTCATGATGACAGGTGTAAACAAAGTGTGCACGTACTAACAACTTGCCTATATGTTACTAACTGTCAAGCACAATATGCAAATCACTTCTGGAAAATTTACACAAATTTGAAAAATAATATTTAAAAAATATGTATATATATACATAAATATATTAAAAAACACAACAAATTAAAAAATTAATACCTTCCCTTTTCAGCCTATTGTTCCTCTAAGATAATTAGTAGCTAGTATTTGCAGAAAATTATTCTTTTAGCAGCCATTAGGTGCTGATGTCATCACTTTTTCTGTAAAATATGGGTCAAGTTGTTTCATTCCGAAACTTACTATGATCATCATTTGTTACCTCCCATTGTATCCTTTTTACAGATGAATTACCCCCTCCCCACCACCCCCACAGATAAATTACCCCACCCCCCAAAAAAAAGGAGTCCTAGGTATTACAATCACAAGAAACATTAAACACACTATATCATATTATAGAAAATACCAGCCCGATATCATGGAAAACCCCTAAACAATATTATACATAACCACTGAACAATATGATAGAAAACCTCACACATTATCATTCAAAACAAATATGAAGCTATTGAGCTACAGTATGACAATCAGCAACATAAACCTGTTGACCTATTTGAATTCGTCATCTACAGCATTAATCAGCAGCACCATGTTTATGTCAGCCCTAATTCTGTATCAAGTTAACCCGTACTTATTTTATAAATCCTGTTTAGACTTGCGTTATATTCTTCTGCCAGATAATCTGGCCAATTTCACTTTTACTGAACATGGTCACATGACGTGCTACAGGATGTAACACTGGCTTTGCTTTGTGCACTTCAGGTATGCAATACCATTTCAGAACCAGAAATGATATTTAGCGTGAATAAATTATTTCAGGAATAATTATGTAAGAAAGGAACACACTCTTCCCTCACCCAATCAAGATCTGACGTGCTGCAAATAAAATATCCCCTCTCATCCAAACCCTTCACCGTTCCCCAAAATTGATATAAATAATAACAGAGGCTTCTCATAATGACAATCATCTTGGCTCATTCATTTAAACAGTATCTGTAATATTTTGGGATGAAATGACCTTGATTACATGTTCAATATTAAAGATGCTGTGATTTAACTCCCAGAATAATCAACAAAGATATACTTACTCTTTCACCTAAATGACAGGAACTACCGAAGTCCACGATTTTGATTGCACTTCTCTTAGGATTACACAGCAGTATATTCTCCGGCTTTAAATCACAATGGATGATATTAAGCTCGGGCGTGGACAGAAACAGGAGGGCGGTACACATTTGTTGGGCAAACTTTCTTGTAAGATTAAGCGATACTCCTCTGAAGCTGGTATTCCGCAGAAGATCGTACAGATTGTACGAGAGCAGTTCGAAAACAAGGCAGAGATGATTCCGATACATAAAATGCCTCTTGAGTTTAACTGCGGAAAAAACGTAAGTGGAAAAAATATAATTCAAATTTGCTGCGATTGGCTGGCAGCATGTGAAAGACCAAGGAGTGGGGTACATGAACCAAACAAATTGTAGTAATCTGCTGCAAAAGCAAGTTTGCTTCTTTATGAATTTTGTATTGTACAGTAGTACTCGTTGAATATTGCTTTAATCACATGAGTTTGTGCCAACATTTGATTGGCAACGTACTTGAAATGGAGGGAAGACAGAAAAGATGCTATGTAAAATATTTTTACGGTCTTTGTTTTTACGGTCTTTGTTATACAGGGTCTTGGCTCCTTTGATACAGACAACAACTCTCTACCAGTGGAAAAATACAAGGCAGCTTTCAAGCTTTGAGTCATTAGAACAAAGACTGATACTAAGGTCCTTCTTTGATCCATCTAAATGAAGAAAATAAAGACCCTCAAGACTGAGTGCATATGAATAAGCAAGGTCAAATATTCAAATTAACAGTTCCTGCAAGGACAGTTCACCTTGATAAAATCCATGACTCAAAACATATATTGCAGTTCCCAGTAGTTTTCCTGCTCAGCCAGATCAAGTCATGCACCATTTTCACACATTTCTAAGCAATTACTTATCTGGCTAAGGAGCCCCATGATAACAAAAACTTACAAAAGTCACTAATCATGTACTGTGAGGTAACGTACCAATAAGCGACAATCTTTTGCAACTTTGAATGGTTAGGCATATTTTCCTTATCTTTCTGTTGTCTTATAATTATTTTATAATGCACAATTTATGATTAGTTTTCGCTTCCTCTGCTATATAAAACTACAAATACACTTCCAACATTTTCAATCGTTGCTTACACCTTTTGACTGAGACATTTTACAGAGGCCATGGAAGCAGTGGGAGAGGGCATGTATATCCCACTTTAATGCAAATAATCAGTACCCGTCCCAGACCTCATTGTTTTTGTTTTTTTTGCTCCCTTGACAAAATCGGGTCAAATTTGGGGTATGCGTATACCTTCCTTCTCCCCCCTCCTTCCTTCCTGGCTATATCCTTGGATCAGTTCGTCCAACTGCACTATGTCTAAATACACTATGCAGCTATTTTATAGACACAAATGAAAATGCTCATCTTTTACAATTTGTACGTACCTATGTAATATTTACTATCCGCATCATGTCTATTCATGAGATCCAGCAGCTTCACTTCTATTTTGGCTTGCTCCAGGAACGGCCTTTTGTTCTTAATTATTTTGATGGCAACGTATTCCTGCTCCTGGTGGTCATATGCTTTTGCAACCTGAGAACAAAATAAAATAAAGTCATTTGTTGTAGAATATATCTGTAAGAAATATATCAAGCATGCACAAATGTGTGGGGATGGGAGGGGGGGGAGGGCAGAATTTTGAATAGGTAGATGACATATTGGTAATCTTATACAGACAGACCCTCTAAACAGAGCTTTGCATATTAAGTTTAAATGGTTACAACTAGGCAGTCACTGACACTAACAAGTTTTCCAAAAATTCAATAGTTCCATTAACTCTATCATATAAGTTTGTATCAAAAACATCATGCTAAATATTCTAACATACAGCAGCAGCATCAAATTTCTCCTATTTCTGAAGAATGTTTCAAAAGTCCTTGGCATTTTAAAAAAATTTACAAAGGGGTAATTTCTTTAATTCTAAGGAAGATAAGAATCACCTAAGAATCCCATGCCTTCACCTACATGCATTACATGTTCTTTGTGTTAACAGACACTACTGATCAATTCCTACACACCTTGTGAAGTACCCCCTTTATGTGTCGATTTTGAAGATTCGTTTTCATCCAAGGGGACGTATCTTACAGGAAATGAAATGGGGAACCCACCAACAACTTATGAGCAAAGACACAAATAGCTTAAAGAATTAGTAGCACATGAAGGCAACGTTGCTTTCAAGTCTTGTTGGAATCATGAAAGACGTACACAAATTCCATCAAAATCTGCTACCAACTGACATTTGTACAACTTTCAAATAATTCCCCTGCCTCTTTTAGAAAAGAAAAAAAATCTGCTATTTTGTGATGTCACCAACTGTCTATTTATTGTGTTTGCTTCCTGAACAGAGACGTTGTGGTAGTGGCAATGGTAGGTGGAAGATATTTACTAAGAGGGTCACAGAAATTATGACAAAACAAAATATCCCCTAAAGTATTAAGTTGAGACTGAAGTTCTGAAAGACATTAAAAAATGACCAAATTTGAACAAAAAATTAGCATTGCATCAAGATACATGTGTTGCATTCAACACGCTATGTCATAGAAATTAAAAACATATTGAACTAACACAGCAATAATATTACTAAAAATATGTAGATTTTGAAAAGATTGAAAGACTTACTGCTCTTTCAAAAATGCATTCAAATTATGTTAACTTTACTCAAACATGTTATCAATGATAAACAACAATATTTTTTCTGCCTGTTTTCCACAAATCTGCACTTCAATTATTTTCCACAAAAAAAAAAAGTCATTCAAAGTCAATTATAAATTCTATCAATAGCACAGCGAGCCTGAAAGATTCTTAACACGTATATTTTTCCAAAAATACAATATTGACAATTCAATAAAAATAATAAGAGAATTGGGTTCAATAGAAAACTATCTAATCTTAATACCAGCAATGACAAAAAGACTCCCACTGGATACTCTCTAACAGACTATCAAGAGCGTTGATGATCATGATGAATAAGGTCGGTCAGTCACAGATTAATTAAATACTGAGAGTGTCCATGACTACCCACAACAAACAGAGTGGAACTAAGTAATGATGTACTTATAATATTAAAATTACTCATTCTAAATCTTGTCTTGGAGGTCTTCTTTTAATGACTTTCAAAGAATTTATGTTTGAGAACCGCACACAAAACAAATTTTGGATACGATTGGGGTATTGAGCAATAAGGTGACAACAATTACGAAAATGCTTAATTGATTTGAAGTTGAAACCAGATAGCATCTTTGTTTGTTGATGCTTAACGGCACTGCAGCAGTCAGAGTTAGATAAATGTGCCAGATAATCTAGAATTGAATTTGTCCAGTAAAAACATGGAAGTAGGTTTGATCCTATAAAATGTGGACATATTTGGTCGTGTTCCTATTTATCCGTGGATTATGATCTCCCGACAATAACCTTGCTTGATGATTATAGAAAAAATAATATCATGTGTTCTCACTTGAATGTAAGCCCATTAAGATCAAACATACTGCAGGGTATCTGATCGTGGGCCATGTGTCAAAAAGTGGGTTCTTGAAACCCGAGGTGGGGGACAGAACAGGCTAAATGATCACTTAAAATAAGCAATTTATTGCACTGAATTAATGATCTCAGGCCTCTGTCTGTGTTCACACATGTTTTTTGAGAATCTAGTTGGTGGATCTGACCCCTACACTGGATCATGATCCTGCACTGGATCATGATGCTACCCTCATCTAGGATCATGATGCTACCCTCATCTAGGATCATGATGCTACCCTCATCTAGGATCATGATCCTACCCTCATCTAGGATCATGATCCTACCCTCATCTAGGATCATGATGCTACCCTCATCTAGGATCATGATCCTACCTTCATCTAGAATCATGATCTTACCCTCATCTAGGATCATGATACTACCCTTATCTAGGATCATGATCCTACCCTCATCTAGGATCATAATGCTACCCTCATCTAGGATCATGATCCTACCCTTATCTACGATCAGATCACTGGATTTAATTAGTTGTGCATTGTCACATTAACAAATTGGAAATCTGATCGCTTGCAGTGGGCCTGATCACGAGCTCATACTTTAATGAGAACACACTCTTTGGCTTCTTTCTGGTCATTGATCTGTGACAGAAGATTATTAAATTATCTATTGGTCTATTTCTGTATGAATTGGCCTAAATTCTTTACATAATTCAAATAAAAATTATCTACAATGTAATAGGTTTTGTACTATATAATTTCTCATGTGACAGTAAAACCCTTAGCATGCTAGAAGCAAGTGAACCACATGCCCTAACTCATTCGTTATATAAGCTTAGGGTGAACCTGGTACAAACAGGGGTTGAATTTGCAACTGTTCCGAGAAGTGCTTTTTAGACAGGAACAGTGAATTTTCAAACATCAGTGTTCCGGTGGAACAATGTTATTTTCACAAACATGCGGCATCAATGATCAATAACTTGATTTTTGCTCAAAAAAGTGCAAGTTGTCAAACAAGATTATTATTAAAATAATTTCTTCCTGTAAGAAAATGTTTTTCCTACCTTTCCTGCAATTGCCAATACAAATAATAATGAATACACCACCTATGCAAGGCTGCTTGCACATGTAGGAGTTTTTATGACTTTCTGCAATGGGATGCTGCATTATGTAAGTACTAATAATTGACATATTAACCAGTAAAGTAGTTGTAAATTAAACCCACTGCATTTTGAAGAAGGAATTTGTCTGTTATTGGCAAAAAAGTTGGAACAGTAAAATCTGATCTGGAACAGTATTATTTGAGAAAGTTCAAGTAGAACAGTGGCGCAAATTTTAAATTTCGACCAATGACAAATCAAGTACATAAAACTGTTTGCTTAGAACCATTTACTTGCAATATCCTTGAATGTCATTAAAAATAGCTCCAGACTCAAGACAAACATTAAATACAGACTGTCTAAACAAATACACCATTCATAGCTACATGTATATCCAGCTGTTTCTGTGTTAATGTCACATACAGTAACTACAGCAGTTGCTAAGATCAAAATTCATTTTCAAGGGTTCAAATTGACAACTAAAATTTTTCAGGCAAAAGCTACATTTTTAAACTTCCTGATAAGATATCTTTCTCAATCGTGCAAAATCACAGCTTTTTGCAGGATATATACGCTTACACAACTTTCCAAAGCATTGTAGTTCATTACAGAACATTCTCATATAATTAAAGGCACTAAGCATGAAATCATCAGATTTGATCAATACACAAAATCCATTGAGCCTTACATTGTGAAACCATGCATTACCTTAGCATGGTTCTTACATATACACTTCCAATGTGGAGATTGTTCATTCAGCTTCCAGAGCCTCTGTTAATCTGTCATACAGACAAAATTTACAGCTCCCAGTGTAGACATCAAACATTTGTAGAGCTATTTTTTGCATATTTTGACCTATTTCAAACAACCTTGACCATTTCCCTCTGCTGAAATTCACTTTGTTTATATCAGTTTCTTTGCACAAGCATGAACTCCAAGGGGGAGGAACTAATAATAGTGATGCAGATCCAAGACAATGGTTGTGCTGACACATTTGTTATGAGCTGTATGTACAGTATGAGTTGCTACACTGATACAATGTGAACATGTTTAAAAATTCAACCCTATATACATTTGCATGAAGAATAAAATTCTACCAAATGAGAAAACACTTAAAAGGGATTTATAGTAAAATCATCAGGCATCATCGTATTCAGTCTGCTACATGTATATTAAATAAGAATTAAGAGGACCATGTGCAGATAAAAATGCAGGCAAAAAAAAATGGGAGACAACCAAAAATCATTGTTATCATATTAATTGAAGCTGTAATTTAAAAAAATAGTCATTCATGAGTAAGCTTTGACCGAAAACTTAAAAGGATTAGTTTAGTGGTCAAGCATGTATGAAAGAGGACTCCAAAACAAACAAAATGGTGGAAAGCATTGCAAAATCTTATTCCGTTAAGGAGGTATTCAAGTTTAAAGTTTGGTATCATTTTTGTAAAAGCGGCTGAAATAAAAAAAGAAATCCTTATTTTAAATCATTTTCTCTCAAACTTTCTTCAGGTGGTATATTAAAAATACCATTAATGGATGCAGTTTTACTACTTTTTGACATATCCCATGGTTGTTAAGCCACAACATCGCAGGACAAAATATGATAGAATACCTAAAGACTTTGAGGAATCTAAAGCTATGACATCACAACTGTCTGATTTCAGTCGTTTCTACACAAATGATACCCAACTTTAAACTTAATTATACCCTTAGTGGAATTGGACTTTTGAATGCTTTCTTCACCATTTCATTTGTTTTTGTTTTTGAAGTCCTCTTTCATATAAGATAAACATGCTTGACCACTGAACTAATCCTAATTAATATGCATACTATACGTCACCATTAAGTGTGTACAATGCTCTTCATATATACTGTATAATCATTTGTTCAAGCAAAATCACCACACTCACTTTAATTCAAGATACCGCAGATACAAATACTTTCATTGCTTTACAAATAAGCTAATTGATATCCGCACATAAACCCTTAATCATGCTTAACTGAACAGTACCAATGCCCTCTAACACTTCACCAAGTTATCATCTCAGGTTAAATATTTTCTACAAAAGTCTATTCTTATGCAAATAACCTAATTTATATGCACATTACACCTTACCATTAGGTGTAGACAATGCTCTTTACATATATAATCATTTGTGAAAACAAAATCCCCACTCCTAATTCAATTAAAGACATATCATAGATACAAATATTTTTATTGTTATACAAATAAGCTAATTACTATGCACACACAACCCCCAATCATGCTCATTTGAACAGTACCCATGTTCTCTACCCCTATGCCAAGTTACATGAACGTAAACCATTCATAACTCAAGTTAAGAAACCTTTAACCAAAAGCTTTAACCAGACAAATATTTTCATTGCTATGCAAATAAGCTAATTAGTATACACACAACCCCCAATCATGCTTATTTGAACAGTACCTGTCCTCTACCCCTATGCCTAAGTTACATGAATGTACACCATTCATAACTTGAGTTATCAAAACTTTAACAAACAAAAAAACTTTAACCAAAACTTTAACTGGACGCCGATGCCAAGGGTAGTAGAATAGCTCTGCTACTCTTCGAATAGTTAGTCGAGCTAATAAGAAGTGAGGGTAATTCATATTTAGCAGACAAAAGTCATAAAGAATGTGAGCTGCATTCATATGAACATGAATAACAATCTTTAATCTTGAAAATGCCTTTACTAATTTTGTTAATGCACAGTAGAATTTCTCAACCTTGCCAGCTTTGTGAATTATCTACAAAACAAAATGAAGTATCAGCTATGCCTATTCGTCCAAGGGCTGTTACAAAGAAAAGTATGTCACTTCCATAGACCTTTTGACTGTTTATACTTAAAAAATCACTTTCAAAATGACAGCAGAAAATGAAGTTTTACACTTGACTACAGTCTATTCACTTGTACTTGTCAGAGGTACCAGCGATGAGAAAATCAGCTGAGGGAAATATCAAACTGTCCTTTACAAACCATCCAATCACCACGTAGAAGTGTGTCGAGTTCATGGAATGGTCACCTTGTTATCTTTAACATTGTATACAATGTTAATAAGTTATATACAAATATGTGGAAAACAACATAAACAGGAGACAATTGCCAGCATAGATGCAATCATGGAGAGAGTATTTCTTGATAAGGTACTACTCTGTAACACATGATGAATCTAATATCTGACGTTTACTTTACAGGCAAAAGTAATTACAAGCTTAATTTATGATTCACATGACATGATGTGTGTGTATAAACAGGGAGTATGTGATCAGATTCTTTAACCTTATCAACAAATGCATCTCTCTCCATGAGATAAATCAAAAATATTTTTTCAGAGATTGATAAATAACGAATATGAAAATCTGAAGGAAAAATACAAGGAAAAATTATTGCCAAAGAAAGAAAAGAGGTGTTTTGTTTTATAAGACTTTAAATCTCTCAGTAGATATAGCATATTACAAGGGCTGGCACCTAGCATATTACAGGGGCTGGCAGCTAGCATATTACAGGGGCTGGCAGCTAGCATATTACAGGGGCTGGTACCTAGCATATTACAGGGGCTGGCACCTAGCATATTACAGGGGCTGGCACCTAGCATATTATAGGGGCTGGCACCTAGCATATTACAGGGGCTGGCACCTAGCATATTATAAGGGCTGGCACCTAGCATATTATAAGGGCTGGCACCTAGCATATTACAGGAGCTGGCACCTAGCACATTATAGGGGCTGGCACCTAGCATATTGCATGGGCATATTACTGGCACCAGGGGATGGCACCTAGCATATTACATGGGCTATTACAGGGGTTGGCACCTAGCATGGCATATTACTGGCACCAGGGGCTGGCACCTAGCATATTGCATGGGCAGGCACCTACCCTGCAAAATCCACTAAAAATTTCAGAAAAACAAAAGAGTGACACACTGTGACCAATAGCCCTCACAGTGTTTATTCAAATCTTTAAAACAAAAACAGAAATAGTCCCAGTCATCATTCCAAAAATAAGGGTTAATTTGCAGGCATAACAATCAGTGGTTAATATTCATGATCAATAAATCAATCACCCTAAATCTTAATTGAGACGAATAAGTACAAAAATAAGGCGTTATTATTTGCAAAATAGGGAATGAAGGACACATGGAAATGTTCAATAATCAAATGATTGCCATATCAAGATTTAATTGGAAATAAGAGGCTTCAGGGATATTACCATAAATAGAAGTTGCATCAAAAATGATCATAGCTATAAACTAAGTTTATAGGTTAGAGATCATACACAGCAGACTTCCGTGAACTGGGGATGACAGATCACACGGCGTGAGAATATTACCTAGTTTTGAGCATGAGCAGGCTATTACTGCATTAATTTATGACAACACGTGCTGATTTTGTGATTCAGAATCAAGCAACAACTCCCTAGTAATCCGGGTCGAAACAATAACAATACCAGGCAAACATTTAATCCGGTCCGTGAATACAATTATTAGTTTTGAAATATTTGTTACTCTTTGAAGTAAATAATAAAAGACACGAATTAATCTGTAATTTTATCACAATTGATGAAACGAGAATTTTTTAATGTTTTCACTGCACATTAGAACTCTTAAAAGCTGGGATACTTTCAACGACAGGGCCAGGACATCGCTATGTATGAATTTTGATTTTTGCATCGCCACCGTGGGTTTGATTCATGACTTGTGTGTTTCTAACCTTTAACGCAAATTCTTCTGGGCCAACTTTAGAATAGGTAGATTGGAAAAGAATTAAAGTTGTTGTTCCATATTTCATAGGAAAGAAGGGGCGGCCCAAATTTCCTAGCGCATTGTTTTTACTATGAGGGGAACAAATTTACTGATGGCTACGGCTTAATTGTCTGCACTGTTTTTACTATGAGGGGGAAATAAATTTACTGGATGGCTATGCTTAATTGTCTGGGGCTACATTTCCTAGGAAATAAGAGCTGGAGGCCAAAATTTACTTTAGGGGTAGAATTTACTTTACACCGATCAGTGGTTGGGTGATGTATATTGGGGGATTTACTGATATAGGCGGAAATTTCTGTGTGTATTTGACGGGTTATGTTAATGAGTGCTAGCCTGGGCCTAGCGCTTCCTCATGAGCACAAGCCAGCTACATTCCATGCATCCCATCCAAGTACCGTGAAAATAATTAGTGATATGCATAACGCCCCGGTGAAAATGTGAAGGCAATGACATAGCGGTAAAGATTGAAATGATAAGGTTGGTTAGATGGTGAATTTATGCATAACTTGAAAAAGCAAACATAAAAATTGAATTTACATTCGCTTACACGTAGTATGATTTCCTAAACGGTTAAAACGTCACAACCTTATTAGCAGCCCTGGGATGCCCATTGAATACTACCGCATCTCCAGCGATGATTCTTCCACGCGGTCCACGAAACTTATAGGTTTGAAACAAACTTTTTCTGGCAATCTGAGCCCATACGGCAAATTATGCTCACCAACCTAACAAAAACTTTATCTTAACGCTGGTGGAGGGGCATAACACTTAGCCCTCGATGCAAATGTAGCACAAAACTTACTGACACTTTACGGCTGTTTAAAAATGATCAAACAACAATCACACGCTATCTTGCAATGTCATAACTCTATCATACAACTGGGTGATACAGCGTGACTTAAATAAGATTACTTAGAATTTGTATATTCATAGCAGAATGTCCGAATTTGATTGGAAAATACTGCGATATGATTAAACATATATGTCCATACAAGGAACTAATAAAACACGCGTATACCATCAACTGACCAATACCATGGCCCGGAAATCGGGCACTAAACGCGAATAGGATAGGAGCTATTTTTGCGAAATTACCATAAAATCTTATACTTGTTAAAACCTTCGAGAGTTTCTAATTAAAAATACATGGAATATCTCAAGCTATAACAATATATAAAAACTAATTATACTCACAACATAATACACAAACAACCTTTGATTGCTTTCTAATTCAAATCATGACTACATTCAATAACACCAACTTTTGACATTTTCCAGCAATTTTTCTAATTACTTAAATGAGGAAAAATATGAGGACCTCCATCAGAGAAGAGAGAGAGAGGCCAGTCCTCTGTTTGCATCACTCAGGAAACTGCTCTGCTTTCATTTGTCACATCACCAAGAGGCAAAGATAGATGGCACAAGATGTTAATATTGGTGAAGTTGTATTCAAATGACAATAGTAGACTTGAGTGGTTGCCATTTTTAACAGAACTAATTTGTTTCCATTAAAACTTATCAGGTTTTGATTTTTAGAACATCAAGTGCACAAATTAATCTATTCAGACCTTTTCTCGTCTCCATTTTCTCTTAGAGGCACAAGGTTAAAATGAAATAAAATATGGTGATCTTCTTTTATTTTTACTTGTGCCAATTCTGAACTGACATATTTCAAAAGATTTTCAAGTTTATATAACAGAAGGAAAAAACAATCTTACTTGACCAAAAGAGCCTTTGCCAATGAGGGAGTGTATTTCATATCTATCGAGCCACTTCTCCCCATTTTTGATGATGTAATCGTAGTTATCGTCATCATAGCCATCATTATACAACCGTTTCTCCTTCTTGTGGCTGGAGTCCTCCCCTTGAGCTGGCACAGCTCTTCTTTTCTTCTTCGCGTAGTACACCTAAAATTCAAAGATATAATAAGAATAATAATAATAATAATGATATAATACGAATCTTTGTTATTCAATTACAGAAAAAAAATTGGATTTATACAGTAACAATATAAAATCTTGTCATTCACTGCAGCTCCAATTTAGCATTAGTTTATCACTAACCCATCAGGCTTCCTTGTCTCGCTTTTCACAAGCCCAACCGAGCTTTTTACAAGCCCGGCCAAGCTTTTCACAGTAACTTGTAAAAAGATCTAATTCCTGTAGTTATAACCGTGGGGGAAAATGGGATTTTGCAGGAAGACATTTAAAAACAAGAACGGAAGGACAGTATGCTCGACTATTTAAAGCTAGCAAAGACAATGGGCTGTTGATGGACGTATATGCCGGTAATGGGGCTAGTAGGGGAAGTTACGTCAAATTACATGAGCTTTTGAAGGATGCACTTACTTTTCCCCTTTCTTTAGATTTTCACATTTTACTGCAAGCCTCAGAATATATTTGAGTTGTATCAGACATTTTAGGTGAGATTACTACCTCACCCAGTAACTCAGGAAACATGAAAAAAATCTTTATGAATGAAACACCACTTTTCATTATATTCATTGAATCACACAGAAAGGAGAGACCCATGACTTGCCCATGTCAATGAAATATTAAAATATGAACAATGTATCCTTGCAGCATAATGCAATTATTTGTTATTTCTTCTGTCATTTACTAACCTAACCACCCTCTCTAATTATCTTAAAGGATTGGTTCAGTGGTCAAGTTAATTTACCTTATATGAAAGAGGACTTGAAAAAGAAAGAAAAAAATGGTGAAGGAAGCATTCCGAAATATTGATTCATTACGGAGATATTTAAGTCAAACCTTTTGTCTCATTTGTCTAGAAATGACTGAAATCTGGCTACTATAAAATTGTGACATCACATGAAGGATTGATATTCTCAGTCTTTAGGTATTCGTCTGTATGTATTCTTTCATATTTTCCCATGTGATTTGGGGGATTAAAACTATTGATACGCCAGAAAAGTACTTGAAAAGAATCTGGTTAAGGGTAATTATAATTTATTAGCTGAAAAAGTTGAGGGAAAATAATTCAAATAATAAAAAAGTTTTTTTAGATATTTTTTCTTTGAAATACATAAACAACAATTGTTTAGAAAGTGAGGATAGGGGAGCCAACATTGCAGAGTAGGCTATAAGCAGTCATATCTACACAGATAAGAAAGAACTTTAAAAAGTCTGAATAGAATACGAACTTGAAGCATTTCTACACAGATTAAGTTTCTATCTAAGTCCTCTTTCATGAGATAAATTTGTATGACCCCCTTGGAGGTGAGGGGGAACACTTAAATATGTGAGGTACATATTCATGTGTTTATTAGTATGCACACACAACCCCCAAATCATGCTCAACTGAATAGTTCCTATGCCATTTACAGTACCAAGTTACTGTCAGGCTAAATATTCCAAGTCTATTGTTATGCAAATAACCTAAATAATATGCACATTACACCTCCCCATTACATTTAGACAGTGCTCTTCACATATATGATCATTTGTGTATACAAAATCCCCACTACCACTTTAATTTGAGAGATATCATAGATATAAATATATTCATTGTTATGCAAATAAGCTAATTAGTATGCACACCCACCCCCGAAAATGTTAAAGAGAGTGGAGAGAGTACCACAGACTATGGGTGGAAATTAACCCAAAATGGCTTTGAACGAGACAAATCATCAGGAAGTTCAGTTCCAGGTAGTGCAAGTTCGGGGTCCTTTTTGTACCAGAATGTTATAGATTTGGGATCTTTTGTGATGTTTTCCAAAAAGTACAATCTAATATCTATCGGATGAGCGTACTTTCAATAGGGGGTCACCGGAGGTTTCGGCCTCTTTTTTTTTTTGCTGAAGTGAAGAGGTGTTATACACCTCACCAAATCACTCAAATTTGGATATGGATAGTTCCCCATAAAACTTTTACCAAAACAAATCTCGTCAAGTTTGGACATGAATAGTCAAGACCTATCCTTTCTCTACCATTCCTGAAATTTTGATCTTCTCAGCTTCCTGTTCCATGAAATGGGACCTCTCGAAAATACTTTTATTAGCCTTTTCTCTGAGGGTTCTCTTTTTTGGATGGCGGAGTGATACCTTATTAGTTCCGTGCTACCTCCAGAGTCTCTCACAGCATGGTGATGTGGACAGCTCCACAGATGAGGAGGAGTCAAATAGTTCTTGGAGTGACTCGGAGAGTAAAGACAGCAAAGGCAGTGATACAGACGAAATGTAATCCTCACATCATGAAAAAAGACACTTAGATCATTATGTTTTACTGTATGTAAATATGTATTTTACGGTTTTAATGAAAAAAGGATATTTGGTATTATTATCCATGCTATATCTGTATTAGTAAATGGTACAGAATGGGTAGTGATATGTTTCATTTAAATGAATTGGGTCAAGAGCTTCATAATAGGAGGCAAGTTTTATGTGTAGGAATGCAAGGACAATGCATATTGGAGAAAAAAAGGATAAAATGGCTTCTCACAGGCAGACAGGTGAGATACCAAGTCAATTAATTGAATTAGGTGCGCAGATTAAAAAGAAGTGATGAACTATAAATTGGTTCAGCTTGTGATTGTTGTTATTGTACTCATTGACCATTAAACCATGGGTGTGTAGTATAAGTACGAAGTATAAGTTTCTAGATATTGAAGAAAATATATGTTGTTGTAATGGCACCAGTAATCATGTGATTTCGGCGGATGAACAAATAACATTAAGAACTCCTTATTATTTCATGCTGTCATTGTTACCGGTGTATTCTTTGACCATGAAAACATGGGTGCAAACACATTAACTGTAATCATATCAAGTATAGTTTTCTACATATTGAAGGAAATATATTTTATGGTAATGACATCAGCTATCACGTGACTGTGGTCGATGAATAAATTAGAGGAAACTACTCAGTATTTCACAATGCCATGGTTACCATCGTATTCACTGACCATGAAAACATGGGTGTAGACACATTAATTGTAATATCATCAAGTATAGGACTCCAGATATTGCTGAAATGGATTTGTGGTAAGGACATCATTGATCACGTGATTTGGGCAGGAACCCCCCAGCCCCGAACCTATAGCAATGCATTTTTGTAACGTGGGAAGAGGCTTCATATCAACTTTTTAAAAGAGCTTCAAAATGTTAGCCGAGGCTGACCTGGGAGAAAATATCCAAAATACCTTCTGTAATTAAATTCAAGAATCACTTACTCAACCTACTTAAATTTTTTTTATGATAGCATTCATATTCCGGCAATGTTTAATTTTTGCTTCTCTAATTCTTGATGAGTAAACAATCCTTCTCCGAGGCCTGGATATATCACAGTATTGCTTACACAAAACTTAACACTCCATCCAGCATAACATCCTTCGGGAGAAGTCAATTTCATTACTAACAGTAAACACCCTTCAGTAAACATGTCTATTATGGAAAACAACTTGTCAATTATGATGCACTTTCAAATATCGAGGTAATCATGAGCGTAAATGCATTGAGTACGATCCATTATCAAGCAATCACTGAGGAGACGCTGCAACTAGGTACCTCATTCAAGCAGAGTATAGTTACATTAAGGCCTCACAAATGAAAAGTTCAAATAACTTTACAGAAGATGTATTTGACATTCGAGGAACTAGAAGTCATGCCTGCAGGGAAGTTGCTTTTCCGGCTACAAATAACATTCAGTCTTTTTAAGGTTAAGAGGTGAATTTGTGGTCAGTGAAATGAATTTTCACATAATATAAAGGAAACAATATCAGGTTCAAATATGCTCTTTTGCATGTGACTGGTTCTAAACCCCTAACAATTCTTTGAGGGGGAACAACTGATACTGACAGCGAGAATTTTCAGGTCTTTACCATACACCCAATAACCATCTAGCTGCAAAAGACATTGTCTGCATTTTAATGGCTGAAATTTATATAAGAAATCAACTAGAATGGTAAATACCATCATGGTTCGCATGCCCATGCAAATTGACAACCACGTCATATGACACGGCCAATTATAAAAATGGCATCTCACACTAAGTCCCACATCCCACCCAATGTCCCTCATGATATCCCATCCCATCCCTTGTCCCAAATGGCATCCCACCATATCTCCCACATAGCATCCCCCCATGGCATTCCACCCTCCCACATGTCAATCCCCCCATGTCCCACATGGCATTCCACCATATCTCCTACATGGCATTCAACCATATGTCCCACAATGCATTCTGCCATATGCCCCATGTGGCATTCCACCATATGTCCCATATGGCATCCCATCCTATGACCCACATGGCATCCCACCCTATGACCCACATGGCATCCCACCACATGTCCCACATGGGATCCCATCCCAAGTCCCAAATGACATCTTACCCCATGTCACACATGACATCCCATCCCATGTCCCACATGACATCCCATCCCATGTCCCACATGGCATTACATCATAATATATGTCCTACATGAAATTCCAACATATAATCCCACATGGCATCCCCCTATAACCCACATGGCATCCCACCGTCCCACAAGGATCCCATCCTATGTCCAATATTAATCCAACTATGTCCCACATGTCATCCCTCCCCGTGTCCCACATGGAATCTCTGCCTATGTCCCCCATGGCCCATGGCATCCCACTGTATGCCCCGCATCAGTGGCTTCCCACCTGATGTGCACTTTAAAAAAATAAAAACTCATAAATCATGCATATCTCTGTTATTTATCAAGTTTAATAATCATTCCTATGCTTCTACTTTAAATTGGCCCAGTTTGTGCATCGCAGTGGCATTTTATATTACACTTAAGCCATAGCCTTATATTGTATTCGCCTTCTTCAGTTATGCTATAAACTTGCTTAAACGGGAGTGTAATAAGGAGAACAGAAAATGCCCGCTAATTAGTGTCCCACTCCCCACCAAATTCATATTTTCTTTATCAAAATGAAAAAATAAAATTGGATTTCCTGCAATCTTTATACAATACGCAATTTAACAAAAATCATAATCAAATATCAAACTGATTTACTTTGTATCAATACTTAAACTGGACCTTGTTTCAGCAAGGACCTATGAACACATTTTCTTTGTAACACACATGCCATGCACCCAAGCAAAAGCAATTCTTCGGAACTAAAGATAAGATTTAGGCTCAACATTTGATTTAAAACATTTAACTTTGATAAGCAATATTTTTGGTCACTCAGAATCGTGTAAAATGGTTAAAAAAAAAGCTGTATTTGAACATTCTTTTTGTACTTTCTACTTGTGAAATGATATGCAGAGATTATTATCATTAAGTTATGCATGCCAGCAGGCTATCACCTAGAGCATGCGCAAAAAAAATATATGTAAACTCGTTACACTTTGAAAAAATGAAATCATTTCAGCTTGTACCCCCAAGCCAAACACGTGCCATGGGTCAATTACATACAACACATGATTGGAAGTGAAGATTCCATCACTAGTACTATGAGTAATATAATTACGGGAACAGAAAAAAAAAAATCCAAACAAAATGCATGAAATCTTTTTTAAATCCATGAACAATTTTGACGAGGACTGTTTTGCAAAAGTATATTTTTAAACATAAAATCGGAAAGGAATACAAACGTTTTGATCGGATGAATGGACATTTTCTCTTACGATCTCATTGTGAATCATATCAGCTTACTGGTAAGTGATAATAATAGCAGGGCATAATTTGTCTTCATTTTGCATTGTGTTATTCCATAACAATCACGCAATTCATCGCTCTAAACCATGCTATTTATAGCGATGGTTTTTCCCCAACAGAAAGCTAAATTGACACTCAAAAAAAAATTCAAAAGTTTTGAAATATGATAAACAACACTTGTGAAAACCCATTCATTAATCATGTTACTATGACAATACATGAACCCAGGGCCATGCATAGAAGTTTCATTTGTATCCAGGGGCCTGTTAAGCGGAGCTCATGGACAATATTGTTGTGTTGTATTATAACGCAGTACAGAGCAGGTATCAGGTCTGTGTCAGGCAGTTTAGTGGGGTTGGTTCGATGAATGGTCTCCTACTACTTTGCTTTATTTCTATCTGTTTTTATTTGTATTCATAATGGGTGCCCTGGTATTTTAAAAGACAAAATGACTCGGGAGAGAATGGTCATGACTTCAAAACAAAAAGGGAAATGAAGTTACAGTTGTTGTGGTCAGGGAAAGAAGAAGCAAAGACATATCATCGAACCTGTGATTACATGTACATTATAACTATTTATTTTCGAACATTCTCAATCGTATTTATTGATTGAGTTTACATAAATATCACATAATTCCACAAATATATCAAAAGATACTACAAAAAATATGTTGACATAAAGCACTTTTTTTATATTTAAACAAAACCGATTTTTACCATCTTTTGGAATTTTTTTTAGTGATTTGTTTTCTCTCTCTCGATACTTCCGGTTTTTCGTTATAAAGTATGAATCCGACCAAAACAGCAGTTTTGCGACAACGTTGTAGCCCCGCCTCCTAATTAATATTCATGACATCAATACTAAAAACAATAGGGATCATCTACAGATCACAACAAATCCACCTTAATACCAAGTTTGCAATAAATCCACTGAATAGTTCTTGAGATATCGTGTTTAAAAGCTTGTTAATATAATTTTACATTTAGCTCGCCTTCTAATCAATATTCATGACAGCACCAAAAAGAAATAGGGATCATCTACAGACCACAACACAGCTATATACCAAGTATGACATAAATCCACCTCAAGGATCTTGAGATATCGTGTTTACAAGCTTGTTAACAGGATTTTACATTTAGCCCCGCCTACTAATTAATATTCATGACATCGGTGCCACAAACAATAGGAATCTACAGACCACAACACATCCATTTATCAAATATGACATCAATCCACCACACGGCTCTTGAGATACCATGTTTACAAGCTTGTCACAGACACAAATACATACACACCTAAATACATACACACACACACACACCTACAATACTACATACACACGCCAGCATGACTACACAAGTTCCTTACGCTATCGCATTGCAACCAAAAAATGGTTATCAATTCATCAGTTTAACAGCTTTATCAATTTTCAGGCCCAATTATGCAAGATAATATGCAAATTTATGATGTCTTAATTTGCATCCCTTTCCACTTTCCCATGTAAATAATTTGAATCCTGTCACAAAAGTAAAAGAGGCAAGCTGACTATGACAAAGATCTTTCGGCAGTCACATCACCAATCAACTTTCTACGGCCAAATCAGTCAGCAGGCAAATCACTTTCAAGCAAATCATAAGACATGTCAGATCTTTCAGCAGTCACATCACCAATCAACTTTCTACGGCCAAATCAGTCAGCAGGCAAATCACTTTCAAGCAAACCATAAGACATGTCAGATCTTTCAGCAGTCACATCACCAATCAACTTTCTACGGCCAAATCAGTCAGCAGGCAAATCATTTCAAGCAAACCATAAGACATGTAAGATCTTTCAGCAGTCACATCACCAATCAACTTTCTCCGGCCAAATCAGTCAGCAGGCAAATCACTTTCAAGCAAACCATAAGACATATAAGATCTTTCAGCAGTCACATCACCAATCAACTTTCTCCGGCCAAATCAGTCGGCAGGCAAATCACTTTCAAGCAAACCATAAGACAAGTACAGCAGTCACATCACCAATCAACTTTCTCCGGCCAAATCAGTCAGCAGGCAAATTACTTTCAAGCAAACCATAAGACATGTAAGATCTTTCAGCAGTCACATCACCAATCAACTTTTTCCGGCCAAATCAGTCGGCAGGCAAACCACTCAAGCAAACCATAAGACATGTAAGTAAGGCAAAACCTTTTTTCACCTCATTTCTGTAAAAAACAAAAAATTGACTGAAACACTAGTAATGAAAAAATATGTACCTTACCTCCCATTTAATACAGTCCTAAATATTATACAAGTTTACTCCATTTCTTTAAAGGTCTGTTAAATGCAATTCAACCTATCTGATACTCATTCACCTACGAAAATGTATTATTCCAAAACTCAAAAGGAAATATATCCTTTCCATGAGGCAAAATCACTTTTCTGTTGATCCACATAATCAGGGTTTGCATTAGCAGCACAATTGCGAGAATCGCACAATCAGTTCTCACAATCCCGTACAAATTAAAAGCAATGCGGGATGATCGCGCACAGCGACTTAGACAAATGTTGAAATCTGCGCTAAATATTCAGTCATAAAATTAGGCCTCTAAGTTAACGATATGAATTTTAGCGATTAAACATGAAATCTCTCTTTGTACCGAATATACCTTAAATAAACCGTAAGCTTCTTTAATTTCACGCGTGTCGCATGATATTCTTCGTCAATTGCGTTGTCATTTTCATAACAAAAGAATCTCAAGTCTTTAACCGCATTAGATCAAAGTTTTTTAAGCAGTCAAAAACTTCCGGGGTTAGCCTCATCTATGAACTTCATTTTAATTCTGGAATGTTTTGAGCGATATATGAGGGGCAATCACAAAACTATTTACAATCAATTTCTTCATCATATTAGCTGCTAGTAATAAGAACTCGGCCATGTACAACAATGGCAGCATGCAATTGAAGGTATGGAAATTTGCATGGATTGTCGGGAAGGGGTGGAGAAGGGGTGTTCATGGGGTAGTTGAATATTAAAGTACTAGGTATCGTGGCATGTAAGATTTTTTTTTCTTCCAAGATGTTTCTTATTTATTGCACTAAAAAGCTCAGTAATGATAGAATGTTGCTAGGTGTCTTATTTGGTATATCAACATTTTCCTGATTTTTCGTGAAACGAGGTCAAAGGTCACGTTTAAACGGCCAAAAAAATTGGCCGTTTGAACGTTTAGGTCACTAAACGTAAGTAAATGCACAGCCCTCAAGTTTATGCAATTTACGGAAACAAAAAGAAGAGGTTTACCTTCAAGTATACAAAAGAAGTAAAAGGTTATTTTTATCAGTAAAATAATTTTTAATACTTGTGGAAAATACTGGAAATTCCCTACCAAATTTACAAAATTCTGAAATCCCTACCAAAATTTTGTTTGAAAGAAGGAATTTCCCTCCTAAAAATCTAAAGCTAGTGCAAAACCTGCATAATACTACTATACATCCAATTCATTGATCCAGAAGTTGTAATGACCTACTTGCCTGACCTAGATTAACATGCTAGACATGCCAGTTAGTCCAAACATTCAGAGGCAGTTACTTCCATCCTTATCTTGCAAACACTCTTACAGGATAATAAATGCAGATGGACAAACAACTTCATCCCAGATGTTATCGCTGTTTGTATATACAACAGTAGTGTGTGGCGGAAATACGTAATTACCAAGCTGCTGTAACTCATACCACAAGTGACCAAGCTTCTTAAACAAACAGTGTGGAAGCTCACTTGTTGCTAGTCTCTATTCACCAATCAAATTTGAAGTTATAGTGTACTATGGTGATGTTTAATCTTTTTTTCCTACTGTTTATCTTGAAAGATAAAGAGGGTATCTCTGGAATGTTAAGCAATCAGAAAGCTAGTTTCAGCAGTGTTTGTTTATAACATCACATAATCCCAAAAATCATTGATTTGAATAAACCTTGTAGCTTGTTGCAGGTACAAAACTTGATTGAAATTCAGGACCTATTTGTTAAACAGTCACATTTTTCCTGGGGAAAAAATCTGAAGAATAACTTAATTTATTTGCATAATAATGAAATATTGAATAGCACAGTATTCAATACCTCAAACGGAAATGTAAAAATTGCAAAAAAGAACTTTTATAAAGGAAAAGAAAAACCATTGATTCATCTGTGAAATATATTTGCTGACGTAATAGAAACTACATTGTTTGTTAAAATTCCCCACTTTTCCCATATCTTTTTCAATTGTATATAATAAAATTGACTAATTGTTATTGTGTAGGAATAAGGGAGACCAAATTAGGCAAATTTAGCATATTACCGAGTTATAATTTAATAATACTTAAAATATAATACCCTTAAATTCAGTCTATCAAGGTAGGGTCGATTCCCAGTTAACGATTTTTCTGTTTTTAAAAGGGCCAGTTTTTACAATTAAAAATGTTAATATGAATAAAAATTGGAAAACATTCAACATTCCTTTAACAATGTGTTAAGCATTATATCATTGACATGCTAGTTCAATATATAGGAAGCACATCATTCTCTCATCAACCTGATCTTGCTAACTTGTTGTTGATACAGGACAAATTACATGTCACTAATTTGTACTGTTAACATTATTAATTCATATGGCCTTAATTTTCTGCGAATTCACAAGTTTTAATAGCACTGTTTCTCCAGGGAAATAAATGTAAAAAGGTTTCTCGCATCATGTAACATTTGTGAGAAAGTGTAATAAAAAGAGTATTTAGAGAAGATGAATTCAAATGGGCTCAGCCAGAATAGAATAATCTATTTTTTAAAAAGTCTTAATGACTTGTCTGCCAAAGTATTTGATACCAAAGTTTTTAAATTTTAATCATCACAACATTAACGTCAATGGTGAGCTTATTATGACCATAATCAATGGACGACTTACAAGAGTACTGTACTTGGCCGAAAATGGAAGGTGAATTTTTCTCCGGTTCTTAAATTAAAAGATTAATTAGTTCAGTGGTCAAGCATGTCCATCTTCTATAAAAAGAAGACTTAAAAAGAAACAAATGGTGAAGAAAGCATTGCAAAATCTTATTCCATTAACCCTTCCTAAATTCATTTTTACTACTTTTTGATATATTCCATGGTTATTAAGCCACAAAATTGTAGGACAAAATATGACAGAATACATAAAGACGGAGGAATCTGAGGTTATGACATCACAACTAGTCTTGATTTCAGTCATTTCTACACAAATGATACCAAACTTTAAAATGAAATATCTCCTTAACGGAATAAGATTTTTGAACGCGTTCTTCACCATTTTGTTTCTCTTGTAGTCCTCTTTTATATAAGATAAACATGATTGACCACTAAATTAATCCTTTAAATCCACTTTCCTTGTATGTGACCATTTTAGTAACCTTTCACATGAATATTCATGTCAAGCAAAAATAATAAATGTTGTCTTAGTTATGCAAATGATTCACACATACCTCATTTATATGCTTGTATGTTTTTATAAGGTCAACACTGAGCTTGCGAAGCGGTGCAGATGAGGCATCCCGAAAAGACTGCGGGACTCGGCTCGGCATGGCTGCCATGGCAACCGTCTGCTGACCTTCTAACGAAGGATGTTCCACCGATAAACTCTTCTGGTGTGGTTGGTGGCAGTATTTGTGAATCTGCAAAAAGAGAAAAATTTAGTTAAGAACGTTCTCTATTTGACAAGACACTATAACGTACTGTAATTCTTTACTAGCCAAAAAGTTTTTTTCTTCAAATCATTTTGAGTTAGTCAACACCATATATGAAATTACTTGATACAAGATAAATAATTCTAAGCAACCATCTGAAAACAATAACACTGCTAACCTTGAAATCACCAATGACAATGAAAAGAATAAATTGCCTTAATGAGTAAAATAAGTCATTCACACAAGGATATGTCACAATCTCTTTAGACTCAAGACAGGATATTTCCCTTTTTTTTTTTAAATTATCTTTTGACATAGTCTTTGTATTAGTTCCAAAAATAAATAAATTTACAACATAAAAATAATACAATAATTGTTCACCTAGTAAACATCTCTTCTACTTCCATGGTATAAATAACATGAAGTTGTGATCATATAATCAATTAACAAAAGCTATTCAATCATGTCAATTAATCAAATATGAAACCATTTCAAACAAGGGTCAACACTTTCTGACACTTATGATGATATACTGTATATATAAATACCTAGATGGCTGCTATTTTTGCTTTTGATTGACGGAAATGCTAAACAATGTGTTGTATACATCCCACATTAATATCATTTTAAAAGGACATCAAGTCTTGTTATACAATGCAATCATCATTTCATATGATGGAGGATAAAAATCTAGACAAAGTACCAAAATCAGCAAGTCAAAATCTTATTCCTATCTCAAGTTATTCATGTTTCAAGTCGACACATGAAAGCTGCCATTTTGTTCAATTCTGCAAAAAAAATCTTGTGCACGATGACATAATTTCCCCAACAAGGACATAAGGATTATGTTTTGATAACACCCTTGCAAAGGTTTTTTTTTTTTTTTTTTTATAAGCTAGAAACTTGAGATAAATTATAAAAAAATACTAAGCATCATGTTGGAGCTGATAACATAGTTTCCTGCATGTTTTAAAGGAATATTCCCATGTTTTTTTTCACAACCTTTCATAAGAAAGTAAAAAACATTAGAATCAATTTAGTACAAAAATCTTGTAGATATGTTATTCCTACCAGGAGATAATCAAACTTTAAGCTTCACAAAAAATGCCAATAAACGAATAGGAAGGAAAAGGCTCCGTATGACATCACAGCAACACATTCTCCCACAAATTTTATGTATTTCATTATTGGTAAAACCTGCTAGAAAAATCAATTGATGAAAGTTAGGTATTTATATACATTGCCAAATATACCCTACTTCAACAACTTTTGGAAAATTGTTTCTAATTATACAGAAACAACCAATTAATATTCAAAGAAATACATGATCATCTGCAATGGAATTGTTTCTACAACATCATCAAACACAAATTCATCATACTGTACAAAAACTTTAAAATGCAATTGGGAAATCTTTAAAAATCTATATCTCCTGAATGGAATATGATATCAACCTGATTTTGGTACCAACTTGGCTCTAAAACTATGCTCTTTCAAATTAAATTTTACAAACAAGAAAACAACATGGGAATATTCCTTTAAAATAAAAATGGCAGCTTTAATAGTAGTAGCGTTAAAGTTTTTAATAGTTAAGACTTTTGTCTTTTTTAATATTTCATAAATACTTAAAGTGTACCAAATCTGGGTTTACATGTACTCTTAATGTTAAAGGGGTTCATAAGCGACACAGCTTTCTCAACTGTCCATTTGTTGCTGGGTCATTGAAAGTTTGACCAGGGAAGTATCACTTTTCCAAATTTGACCCTGCGGTGTGTACAATATGTAATACAAACTCAGTAAGAAAACTGGTCTTGATGTGCCCAGATCAAATTCTCAAGTTATTTTAAATGATTCCATGATCTTTGCAGCCTATTAGTCCAGCCCACTATGGCACTGGCTACCAAATTGTACACTACAGTAGTTTCCTAGAAAGAATTTCAAAGACGGAAGTTTAAGCTGGTTGTATTATACTTCCAGAAGTAACTAGTATTGTATTGCAATTACACTAACCAATGAGATGATCAGATTCAAGCCATATCTTAGTATCACAAGTAAAATTTATCAATTGATTTTTATCTGCAGATTTGTCACCCATTTGACATGCACGTAATACCAGCATGTCAGTTACCTTTTCAACTGGCATAAACACACACAGTACTGTAGTTACTCACAAGTGATTTAAGATACAAAAACATTGTAGAATAAAAAAAAAACAATAGTAAGTATGAAAGTCCTAACTCCATATTGAGTGGACACTTACATCAAGTACTACTTATAATCAAAAAAATACAAATTATAAATATTTCCAAAATTTGAAATTCATTGTTAACGAGGAAGAAATGCACCCTTTCTTTACCGTAAATTCCGCTTTCAGCCTTTTATTCAAGACAATTTTTACTCCCGCCACTTTCGCTCTGACAGAACAACATTCTAGTAAGGCAACCTGGCTTCAAAATAACCCAACATTACTTGGATTCTTCAAGAGTTCAGGAGATTCTCCTCTTCAGGAGAAAATTATTTTCCCCTGAAGAGGGGAAAATCTCAGATACCATTTTGAAGATCACCCATGATGCCTCTAACAAAACAGCGTAACACTATGGCACAGAATTTGTATGTGTTATAGAAATTTTACAACCAAGTAGTAGGCTTGGGTGATATATCGATATTTCGATATATTTCGATATTGACCTTTATCGATATGGCCGATATTGAGTTCAAGGGTCATATCGATATATCGATATTATGTTTTTTCGATAATACACAATACATGAACTATTAAAAAGCTAAACATGACTATCAAACATCCAAGTATTTTTTTATTAAACAGCCACAAAAAGTTAATGAATTTCATTTATATCAAAGTTTCAGGCACTCAGTTATGATAAAACTTATTAAAACATTAATATTGTGATAACAATTACCCAAAAATCCTTCCATGAACAAAAAACCACTTGACTCGCGGAGTACAGAGGCATTGCGCAATACTTCAATTTTATACTTAATGACTTACGATGTTCACACAACAAAAATCATAAGATGTTGAATCCTCAAACATCGTGTTAAGTTTCCTCAAAAGGAATACTGAATCTGAATTTTTATATCAAACAATCATTAATTGACAAATTACTGACAAAACTATAAGGTTTTTCTCACTATTTTGTTCGTTCAGAAAGTCTAAAGTAAAAGTGACAAACTGGTCTTGCCAGATTGATCAGATAATGTATAGTGCAGTAACTACATACACTTAGTATCACTGTACAGTACTCTACTATGTACACACATACCATCTAGGCTATCACTGTTTCTTCTGAGTGACAACACTCGTGCGATGATTGAAGCAGACTAGAAATTGGATAATATGCATCATATATGGACTTCTGAATGTCTAGAAGTCCATATAATGCTACCAAATTAATGCCTTTTCAGTACAACTTTCATAAGAAGTAAGGGAGTTATAAAATTGTAAGAAGAATTGGAGCCGATTTTTGTAAGGCATACAGTGTAGGCCTTATACCAGTTCCACAACATTTTTATTTTTTAAGAATATGCTGAGGACAAACTTTTTCAATGTTTCTGTGATTGATCTTTTGAGATAAAAACCATGTAAAGAACATCTTAAAACACAACGGGTGTTTATCTGAAGATGATATGTATATATTTTGCAGTGATTTCTGTAAATTTGTACAAAAAGTTTTACTTAATTTTTTTTGAGCCGAGGCGAGATTACCTTGCCCAGAACAGTACATACGACTTACGTATGACGTCCCATAATTTGCATATTTCGATATTATCTATATTTTCCAGGCGATATATCGATATTGCATAATGTTCAATATGGCCCAAGCCTACCAAGTAGGTCAATTTAATTTTTGCATTTTCAAAATCTATACTTATTAATCTACAAATGATTTGGTTCTCAAATGGACATCCACCATGCCGTTTAAGAGATATTTAATGACAAACTTACAAATTCTGGCCTGTTTTCGCTGCGGATTATCGAAGTAATGCAAACACCATCCAGTACCAAACAAGAAAGAGAATGTCCATTGCACAAACAGGTATCAACACAAGGCAGCCCGGTCACTTCACACATAAAATGACCGCATATATTGTAAGCTAATTAAAAACCGTAGGTCAAAGCACTTGTTAATGGAAATCCGGAAGTTACATACATAATTTACATAGGTTTTCTCCTTTATGGGGAAAAATAATTTTCTCCTGAAGAGGAGAATCTCCTGAACTGTTCAACCTTAATGTATCATAATAATGGCCAACAGACATATAGGCAAACCTCTCCTAACGTCAATGTTCTTTTTTGTTGGCATTCTCCAACCAAGTTTCCTTTTTAAGAAACAAAAGAATTATACAATATCTTCCGGCCATGAGTATTTTTGAATTGAAACTGATGTGATACAATTTAATGCAAAACACAACTGAAAGTACAGGTTAATTATATCCCGGAAATCAGTTGGGGTACACACCTATTTTTATCTTCCTCTGTGGTTAATAAAAATATAAAAAAAACTTATTCAGTGTCCAGTTCAGCAACTTTCCTTCAGGTATTTCAAACTTAAAAAGAAATGTTTTGAAGAAAGTAGTTAGAATGAGAGGATACGTTCCCAGGGAGAAAGAAAATAGTGTAAGATAAGAATAAGAGTAGAGTTAGAAACTGAATCGGAATAGGTTAAGTCCGCAAAAATCCTTCTAGAGGACAAGTGATACTCTCCAACAGTGAGATGTTCAATCCGATCAGGGGAGATTGGGGGTCATATGTCAAACAGTATCACAGAGTTGGAATTAATTATAAAATTTCCTACGGTTCTTAATAAAGGTGTGGAAAACCTTCCCACAAAAATCATGACAGAAATAACATCAATGTAGTGAATACAATACATCTTTATATACTTCCCTCTTTTGCAATTAATGTACCTTTTATTGCACAATTACATGGGTTATGTTTTCAGAGCTCATATTTACCACATACCGTATATTCCCTAATTAACGCCCCCGGAGAGTTACATTTTCAAAAAAAGTGGGTGTTTATTTCAGGTTAAATTTCAAATGTACTAACAGAACCACTTGTAAAAAAAAAATTGCAGAACTATTATATGAAGTGTATGGACCTCTTTGGCTGAAATACTTCAATTTGGCTTTCTAAACCATCAAAATTGTTTCTTCAGAACGATTGATCATTTTTCTAAAAAAATGCAAAGAATAATTGTCTAAAAGTAAAGGAATGGTACACTTTCATTACGATTGAAATTACTCTCCCGCCGTATTTTGTCATAAGCCAGAACTGGAGCTTCATTCTGACTGTAAGAAATTTTGAAACTACGCCATCACATGCCTCTTCGAAATGGCCGCAATCAGTTCATAACTATGCTGAACTTCACCGCTGTTAAAACATTTTATATTCACTTTATTTTTTAATTTGTTTTCCTTTTTTGGCAAGATTAATTTTGCTCATCAAGTAATTTTTCAGTCAGTTTTTGTGTCCATAGCAAGTTCAACTCTTTTGACGGAGTCTTGTGTATTTTTTGGGCAGTTTTAGTTTTTTAGCTGAAGCCTAGTGTTAAATCACACTGCGTATTTAATATTACGATATTACCAATCAATTTATGCGTGACTTTACGATTGTCACCGCAAAAAAAATAGAAATAGGGGGAGGGCAGTCTATTGGGGGTGGGGGGTTGTTAGGGAATATACGGTATACTGTTGTTTACTCAAGAAACCTAAATTTGTATGACTTTTTTCTTCCCGCAAATTCCTGATTTTCCTGCGGTTATAATCGCTGGACTGGTAGATTTTTCCAGTTCTGCAAAATGAAAACGTTTTAATGTCTTTTAATTTGATATATGCCTTAAAGGAATTTTCCCATGATTTAAAAAAAAAATATATGTTAAAGGACTAATAAAGAAATGATTTGGTATAAAAACCATGTTGATATATGTTTCCATAAACTTACAGTACCGCTCACGTAGAACTACTGCATATTCCTGTATACTACCTAAATATACCTTAAAGTCACTTTTATTTACGTCTGTATGCTACAGTATGCGTTTGTGTACAATTTTGTATACGTTTTTAAGCTGAGATTATATGCGAGTCTAATTATAAGCTACCTCATAGATTATGTGAGTCTGATTATACTCAACCTTATGTGCATGAATGGGGATTATATACGTATACAAACGTAGAAGTTTGTATGATAAGTTCGGATTATCCTCCTAGAGAAATGTTGGTTTTCATATAAGCTTATTAAGTTCTCAACACTTATTGATTGTTTGTGAATTAACAAGAAATCTGTACACAATATGAAGTCATGGTTTGGTATCAATAATGGGTAGGCTACAGTACAGTGTACATACAATAACCAACTAAAAGTGTTGACAAAAACATTCAATTCAAATTTGTTCAGTTTTAGTCAACATTAGCCAAATTTCCTACACTATGAGGCTACTATACGTTCACAACAGCATTAGAAAATAGGAAGAATATTACTGGCCTAAGCTTATAAGATGCCGTTACACTTCCGAGTCTAGTGTAACTATGACCATACCTATGTTGTATTGTACTAGGCCTACATGGTCATTCTGATTTTTCGAATGGAACTCTGTGACAGCTGCATGAATTTCTTGGAGAAAACATGAAATTGAAGAGTTATGGTTTCAGTCTTATTTAAAATGATTATTTTTGAAAAAGGTCACTTATTTATAAGAAGAATCCCTCCGAAAGAAGCTAGTGAATATAAGCCATAATAATGCCACACTGAAAAGAGCATTTTACAGTGCTGCTCTGACAATGTACTGAATACAAGAAGTTCCAGAACCAGAATCTACTACTTCCCTACCGATGCTCTGCCCCTGTATCCCAGCTGAAATAAAACAAATTTAAAGATCAAGTTCTTAGTTCTTGCACAAGTTTCTCCTAAAAAAAAAGGTTGATTTATCTTGAATTCTATGAAAATATAATGTTTTTCCTTCTTTTATAGGAGATAAGTTTACTTTATCTTGTATTATATTTTGGACTTCTTTACTGTTGTCAGTGTGGAGCATGCCTGTTTCTTGACCTTCATTTTTTCTGTAATGAGTTTCTGTATGATTCATGGCACGATTTCTTGATTTTTTGTTCATTTCCCTTACAATTTCATATTGTCATAAGAATCAAAAATAAATATTCATAACCAATCTCATGTTTTTTATTAGCTTGTTTCTTTGTTATACCATTCATTACATTTTAGACTGTTTTGATGTTATTGTATTTCTCTTCGGGTGTTTTGTTATTTTCTTTTCAAGAGAAATGAACTATAATAGGATTACATCATTAGGACAGATCAGAAATGGAAGCTTAAATTCATGTGCACCAAAGAATCCGTAGATTTAAAAAAATTATGAAATTAGATCTTTGTATTCATTTTCTTTAAAAAAAATTGGGGGCATAAAATGCCCAAAGTAACACCAACACCACAAAAAAAAAAAAAAATCAAAGACACCCAAAATCAAAGACACCCAGAGTTAGTAAAGCACTTATCATTGTTGACTTTAAAATTGTGAATAGAATTGGAGCTAACTACCCACTCAGGCAACCATTCCACTTATTAACAACTCTTTGCAAAAAGCTAAAATGCTGAATATCTATCCATGAGAACTCTTTTGTCAACTTCAAACTGTTACCACGTGTCACATGAGGATTAGCTGAAACATGCAAAAAATAACAGGAAGTCAAAGCATCACTACCAGATAGGAATTTAAAAAGCTAAATCATATCGCCACGTACTCTTCTCAACTTAAGCGTGGCCAAACCAAGAATTCGCAACCTAGATTTATAGGAGAGATTCCTTACTTCGGGAATAAGTCTAGCAATTTGACATAAGATGCAAACAGTACTATCTACATTGGATGATTAGCTAGAAGTTCTTACCTTTATCATCTGATCCATACATTTTTGCATTTGACATTGTGGTTGTGGGCGGTTTTTGTAGGGGTGTGAGGTTGGGGGGAAACCCACCCAATTTTACATTTTGATGTTTTGACGCATCTCCTCAGTGGAAAAAAAGTTGGTAATTTGTATTCTGGCATGATTTCACTATCCCGTTTGTGTGGTGATACTCTCCAGTTGGTTACAGCAATTTTATCAAATAGTATAAAACTTTAACAGATCAAAAGGAATAACCGGTAGGGGAGGGGTGACTGGCTACAAATCGTAAGCTTATTGCTCTTCCGACATGTAAGAATATATTTTAAAAAGTGATAGATTGTACGTGTGGATATCAAAACAAGGAAAGTATGTTTTTATCTTTTAAAAACACCATTGTGATTTCTTACAGGGACCAGGGCACAGGGCGAACCTGAGAAAGCTACAAGATTTTCGGCATCTTACAGCTCCTAATTTTCATTACATTTTTGGCCATCCCTGCTTCTATATTCATTCACCAATTCCCACCCAATGGTCGGTCAGATGGTTATTGATCACTTTTCTTGATTATAATAAATTGCTGTGCAATACCGTCAGATTCATGAAGTATTTCCTTTTCATGCATGCATGATTTATTTGATGGCTACTAATGATGGGAATAGTAGGCCCTATGTACATGTATGCATTATCTCATGTCCCAGTCTGTCTCACTTGGGTACAATCGCCCATATATTGTCCTTGATGCTTTTAGGGTTTATCTGTTAAGATATTACAAACTTTCTTTGTCTGCAGATTTCTTTGATGTCTCTTTCTGTGAGCATTCTAAAAATTCTAAACCTGCATGGTGTCAGGAAAGGACATGGTATAGACGGTAGAGGGAATACATCACGGTAATGGCATTTGGCCTGAATGAAATCAGTCACCGATCCACGGTGTACGCCTCCCCTCCCCACCCCCTTGACCACATATACCGTCCAAACTTATCTGTTTTCGCTAAAACTTCCAATTCTTATTACAATATTGGTTGATAAGTATAGAGTATAGAGCTAGAGTGTGAGAAGAATAAAGTCTTTGGATTATGCATCACTCCTCGTGCACAACATAACAAAAGTTAGTCAGAACTGACGTGCCACCCCCTTCCCTCCCCCTTCTTTCTTTGGGAATTCCTGGATCAGCGCCTGGAAATCAAGGCTTAGTTGTATAATTGTACGCCTACATTGTATAATTTGTAAATATATTCCAAGAAAGAAATTTATGCAGAAAACAAGATATAAGCATAGTGAATGTTATCTTTCATTGTTTTAGAATTAGAAACAAAACTGAGATATCTGAAGTATAACATTCATGCAGAAACAAGATGTATGAAGCAAATTTAGTAAATTATATCTTTTATTGCTGACTATAGTTATTTAAAACAAAACTGTTCTTGAGTTTAAGAAAGTGTGATACTTAAAAGTAAACAAATCTCAAACATAAAATGATAATAAAAAGGAGTTTGAAGTAAGAAAAAAAAAAAAGGAAGGGAAAAAAAAACAGAAAGGAAAGCATTTGATTTTCACGAAATAATTAAGGATATAAGTTCATCATGAATTCAACCGTTCAAGGTATGGGGCAAATTTCTTTCAGGGGTGAAAGCTGTGCAAGAACTAAGAACGTTATTTGTTAACGTAAACGATCGCCAAATTTTGAGACGCAAAGGAAAAGAGGCTTTCAGCATGAAGTGAGGGGTGTACGACCAACAAACTTTGTAAACAAGGCAAGAAGGCAACGCATTAAGATAAACTTCATAATATTATTAAGGAAAACAAAATAATAAAAATGTTCAGTACAATAAATTGCTCCTAAATTGCCACATTTATGCCTGTTAAAAATTATAACGATCTAACAATATTTTGCACGAAGAAAAGCATACACATAGGGCCGTAATTCCGGGGGGGTGGGGTAGGATGGGGGGCTTCTCTCGGGCAGTTTTAACATTACAGTTCTTGAAAAAAAATATTGATTTATATTTTGTGCACATGTGTTGTGTCCTCATTCATGCCCATTTGGGTGCCAATGTCAACAGATAGTTATGAATTCATTTTGCTTTCTATTCTATATTTAGCGCTTTTGTATTTTCACTTAGCTATAATCACTTTTCTTCAGTCGAGCTTGGCTCTCATAGGCCTACTCTTCAACAATTTTGGCCGATATCTGAGTTTAATTTGAAGTTTACAGTGTAAAATAGGTATGTAACTTGTAAGCATTTTATATATATGGGGATGTATGTAACTTGTAAGCATGTATTATATATATATGGGGATATATTATCTTTGTCACTTCTGTTACAATGACCTTTAAAGTTGGACATTTTGGGGCTAAAATTTCACAACTTATCTTTTGAAGGAAATGAAGTTATAAATAAGCATACGTTTTAGAATATCAACATGATAATAAAACAAAAACAGTTGAATTGCACGTTTTCTCATAAGAAATTTGTGAAACTGTCACATTGTCTTACGACAGAAAACGGAACGACCATGTACACATACATTACAGCATTGGGCATCAAAGTTGAGTGTAATCAAAATAGGATTTAACATTAGGCCTAGGTCAGTTGACAACACTCCCATTTTTACCTGCCATATTAAACTAAAGATCAAAGCTTTAAATACAGGAGAAATGCAACAGAATATGCTTTAAAAATGTCTGTAGCCCTAATGAGAAATATTATACACTAGGCACAAGGTAGAATTATGTCAGTAAAGTTTCACAAATCTCGCCATAACTTTCATTGCCATTGCAAAAGGACAGGGTGTTCACAGTTAATCGTTGGTGTATGTGTGTCTTAAGTTTGTAGTATTTTGAAAATTGATGCAAGAAAGATTATGCGGGGATTACACGTGTTTGTGCTTAAAAGCTTATACGGGGATTATATTTTGTGGGGTGGATTGTACGTGACTGGGCTTTTTTTACCGGGCTTATGCCGGGATTATATTTTGTGGGGTGGATTGTACGTGACTGGGCTTTTTTTACGGCTTATGCGGGGATTATATGGGGCTTATGCGGGGATTATATGGGGTTTATGCGAGGATTATATGGGGCTTATGCGGGGATTATATGGGGCTTATGCGGAGATTATATGGGGCTTATGTGACAGCAAAAACTGTCTATGGTTTTACGAGGGAAGATAATTCATTACGCTATGTTCTTCGATTCTATGTGTTTTGTATGCGGTACTTTTACGTGGGCAGTACTGTAGGGACTTATTGCATTTTCAAGATTGTGCGAGTGTGCTGTTTATTCACTGAGATAAAGTATAACATACAACACATGATTTGCCCATTTACTCATGAACCTTACACTCTTAAGTAAAAGAGAAACATATTACTTTATTTTAATGGTTTGTAAATTTTTAACGGCACGGCAAGAGTCAAATCTTTGTTTTATAGAAATACATAAGAATTATCTTGGATCTGCCTTTAAAACATCACATTTTACACTGCGAGGTCACAATGATGAAATCTTTAAATAAAATAGTTTTTACACTAATTTGTTTCTCTCCCTCATATAAATTGAAATGAAATTCACGAGTATATTCCTTTCATAATATTCCATTCTTTTCTTGTATTCTATCGTGTGTTGAGGCCAATACTACAATGTACAGTAAGTAGCTTGATGTTGGAATTGGAAAAAGTTGGGCAAACCAAAATCTTGATTTCATTTCAGGGCTATTTTGTACAAAATATCACTGATAAGAAATCTTTGAGAAAGGATTTAAAATGTTTTTGCAGAAATCCTGTAACTACACAACTTAATGTGACCACTGACTTCACACACTGTAGGCTTTGGTCAAGTCCATTGATGTAATCCCAAGTTTTTAGATTAATAAACATGTTTGATTGCTTATGTACAAAAATATAACTGCCCTTTCAAAGTATCCTTCTTTTATCGTGGTGTAGGAATTTGACCCAAGACCCCATGCATCATCCCATACATTGCTGGAGGGACCACATATTCTTATCAGCAATTTTTATGTGATGAACAAATTAATCCGCTGTTTAATTATCTAATACAGCTCACTGCAAACCATCAATCATATTGGTTGACAGATAATTATGATTATTCATGTTCTCAAGTTTAGTGTCAGACCAGTCCAGAGAGTTAAATATTATCGAAACATCAATTTTTGTTTAGTGTAAATTTCCACATAGATATTAAACTAAATATAACAAGAAAGATCAAAGCCAAACTATCTCAAATGTTTTGTCAAAAATAACATTTTTATTATGATTAATCATAAAGCCTTAGTTGAAATGGCCCAAAACGACATCTAAGTGATGGAAAAAAGAACTGTGAAAGTCCAGGTGTACAACATGTGTGACTAGCCCTAGGAACACTAAACATTCTTTGAATGTTTAACGGTTCAAATATAAGTGCAGTGCTTCCGTGAAGGTGGGGGTACAAGCACATGATCGCAAATGTTGCAATTAAGATCTATGCAACAGAGAATATTATTTTATTATTCTTTTGGGAGTCTGTATGTACCAGCCTTTCTTTTATGTATATGCCAATGTACAGACAGCACTTTGAGAACCAATTGGATTGTAGACAACTTATTACATCCTCTTTTGACTACAGATGTCTGTCAAACAAGAATGGATATAATTAATGACTTCATTACCTAGCCGTCATCACTCCTGATAAGCTCAATGTTTGATCTACGGATATCACTAGCAAGCAACTGTTTCGTTAGTCGAAATACACTTCAAATTTAGTTTTACTTTTGTACCTGTTGTAGATTGTTAAGGAAGCACCGTGGAACTTATTTAGAAGATACAGTAAACTAAGGTGCTTAGCACTGTAGAAAAGGCATCACAACTTGTGCTACAGCTGTAAGCCTAAAAAGTTCACCTTGTAAAGCATTTGGAAAAATGCTTGCATACAAAAGTGCTTTATAAGAACTAAGTTGGTTTATCATTATTCCAGGCATAGTTATGCTTGGTGTCCATCCATGTGCAAGTTCCTTCATTCTGTACTATCCAACCCATGCAATTTTGAAATGACCATTACCTCTGCTCAGTCTGCTGGAGAGTAATATGACTGACTGGTATCCGGTCAAGTTTCTTCGCATGCAACACAGAAAGAAGCTCAGGACAGGATTTCAATCAAAAAGGATAAACTAAACATCAATGATGCTATAGTTCAACCCATGGCAGTGCAAAAACCAACTGACTGGTTTTATTTTAAAAGCAATTTTATTTTTGTCACATTTGATCTTTTTAAATGTAATTTAAAGATTTTTTTGAAGTCTACTTATTTTAGCTTAAATCTGTTTACCTCTAAGTTGTTGATGATCATTATCATGACAACCAGATTTGCCAAATTTTGGTCAATTTTAAAGAATCAAGCATTTTGAAAGAGTAATTAATGTTTGGACATGTTACATTACCACTGCTATCAAGTATTTTCTTGTTCTGTACAATATTCTCTTCCAACTTCAAAAAATAAATGATTGATAATATGACATCGTTAAAGAATTAATTGAAATAGTTAAAAGTGTAAACAAACCATAACATACACTAATTTGAAAAGCGGGACAAATGTGTCTTAATGTAAAATTTGCTAAAATTGAGTTACATGCAGTTTTGAAACTAAATAAGCTGTGTTTTTAGCAAATTGTTCAGCCATGTATAGAAATAGAATCTAAGGACATAATAAACAAAGGGAAAGTCTAATTAATGACCTAAATAATTAATTACATTGACAAAAAGTGAGACAATTCACTGATTGGGTCAAAGTGTGCAAATCTGAAATTATTTCAGTAAGCTTTAAATAAATAATTATGCTGACAGTTGTAAGTTTCTAGCTAAACTGTGTATATAATTTGAATAACAAGACAAACAAACACATAATTAAAAAATTCATTAATAATCATATGAAATTAATTAGAATTCCACACATTTTGGGTTATTTATAAAAACTGGCACTTGCATGGAAACATTAATAAATAACAGGCCATAGGCCAAGGTGGCTGCAAGTAATTGTGATGAAAGTTTAAAGTTACAAAAAAACACTGTAGCAGCATAGTAGGCCTACCCACAATAGGTCCAGTTCATCAAAAATTGTTTAACTCTCCTAAAAAAAAATAGGCCCTAAATAGCTGCATAGTGATTGTTAAAAAATAGTTTATTTAATCAAAAGTTAATTTTCTTTCAGTAATGATATTAATTAACAAATTATATGCATTGATCCAGAAAATTCATGATAGTACGTATAGTGTACCCGCCATGCTCAGTTGATCGAGAATTGATAACTTACAACCCCCACCCCATCCTTATCACACAAAAAAACACCATGGGCCTTGGTGAAGCTTAAAACAGCATCAGAAATTGTGCATTTTTTTAATACAAACAAAATCTTTATATACTGTAGGCTAACATTTCCTTTCAGCAATATTTATGAATTTGAATTCAAGATGGTCCGTACACAATAACTTAACATAAATAGTTAATCACAGTAGGCCTACACTACAGATTACAGCTGAATATGGCTACTACAGTACTGCTAGTGCACTACTACCAGACTACACACGGTGTATTCATTTGTGTACATGACACTACATTAGTTATGTTACGAAGGTACTGTACAGTACTGTATCATGCATACTGAAATCTAGGCGGACATCGGCTTAAATTTACTCCAAAACCAGCTAATAAATCATTTAATTAAGCTTACCTTAATATAATTAAGTTATGCTTCACATTACGTACAATTCAAAAGTGCTTGCAATTTCTTTTCATTTGATATATAAATAATGGCATGCCCCAGTCTATTTAGAACTTTTCCTAGAAGAATTACTTTACACCTCTTCAAATTAAATGACCACGTGGTGCAGAGGAAATGTATGCGGCTAGCATGCGAGTATTCCAGGTTCAAGTCTCACCATGACCATGGTGTAATTTTTTTTTCTGCTGCAGCTTTCAGGGGTCTTTTGAGTATAATCATTTTTTGTGTTTTTTCATCTTTCCTTTCTTTCTAAAAATTAAAGATTAGCATCATTGGAAAGGACAGTTCAAAAAAAATCTTAATATGTAGCACAAATCTGTTTTCAATATTGACAAGTTATACTACTGCAAAGATTAACCATTTGTTGACCAAATTTAGCCAAAAATTGCTTAATTTGCATATTTTTGTCCAATATTTTCTAATTTGGCTTTCATTACTCAAAAGATAAATATCTTAGCCCCTATCCCAACCAAATTTGTAAGAAAGAAAATGAAAGAAAAGTTGTCAAAAATGCATATGGAAAAAAAAGTTACAAAAATTAGGCTTGCTTTTTTCAAAGCCCTGGTAGAGTAAGGGTTAATGCCAACTCCCTGACATAAACACAAAGTCACGTCCCAAAAATTTCACACGGCTTCAAGTCTCCGATGTAGAATTTTTTATCATCCGGTAATTCACTCAAATTTTCATGAAATAGCATATTTTTGGTATTATATGAAAGGTACTACTACACAAATTAATAATATTATACCGGCTTTTAGATATGTTTAATAAAAGTAGTAAATATTGTAGTGCTAATAGAAACACATGTACTGAATGCATGAAGACCTAGCCATGTACGGTACGTGGAGCATTATATCTACAGCTAGCTATTTTTAGCACAATTATGTATGAAATCTGATACTGTAGTAAAGCCTTTCGGGAGCTTTAATTAAAAAAACACAGAATATCTCTTAGCAAAATACAAGCTATATGACGCATAAAAAAATCTCGTTTGAGCCAGAATTTCAAGAGAAAAACTGTTAAAACCTAGGGGGAGATGCATTTTAAAGCAAACCATCACACAGGCACATATGGGAGCTCACGTACGATTTGAAAAGTTCCACTCATTACACTCTGTGTAATGGGTGGAACTAAAAATAAGCTCAGGAAAGGGATTCAAAATCTAAATAAACGTGGACCTAGAAGTAATTTTTAAGAAGATTATCACATGCAAATAGCAACAAAAATATCCTATACTCAAGGATTATTACCTTTAAATGATCAGGTAGGGTATGTAAACTGTGTCCCCTCCCTATCAAAAATAATCTTAGTATAAATCAAAAGAAATTGTTTCAAGTATACTACAGTAGGCCTATATATCAATTTTGTAACCTGTCTGACTGGATTTCAGCAAAGCACACACCCCCATTCCTGGTTCGATTGGAAAAGGGATATGTGCGATATTTGCACCTTAAAAACAAAGTGACATATAATCAGAGGTTGCGTTATAAATTTTTGCCTGGCATATTTGTTTAAAACAAGCCTTTGAATTTCGGCGTATTTTGTAAATTTGCCGTTGTAATGTACAGGGCACTGCGTAATGTACAGGGCACTGCGTAATGTACAGGGCACTGCGTAATGTACAGGGCACTGCGTAATGTGCAGGGCACTGCGTAATGTGCAGGGCACTGCGTAATGTGCAGGGCACTGCGTAATGTGCAGGGCACTGCGTAATGTGCAGGGCACTGCGTAATGTGCAGGGCACTGCGTAATGTGCAGGGCACTGCGTAATGTGAAGGGCACTGCGTAATGTGCAGGGCACTGCGTAATGTGCAGGGCACTGCATGTGCAGGGCACTGCATGTGCAGGGCACTGCATGTGCAGGGCACTGCATGTGCAGGGCACTGCATGTGCAGGGCACTGCATGTGCAGGGCACTGCGTAATGTACAGGGCACTGCGTAATGTACAGGGCACTGCGTAATGTACAGGGCACTGCGTAATGTACAGGGCACTGCGTAATGTACAGGGCACTGCGTAATGTACAGGGCACTGCGTAATGTACAGGGCACTGCGCGCTAGAAAAGCATGCAAATAATTGTTAACAAACCCACTTGTGTAGGTCTGCCTCGCTAAAGTGAATGCAAATTGCGCTTAAAATACCAAAAACATTTAAAAATCGGAATATTATTATCCTAAAAAATATTAGGAAAAAGTTCATACCCAATCCTTGTATAATGTTGATTGTTGTTCATGAAATTTGGGTTAACAATCCCGAAATAAACTAGAAAATACTTTTGTTTATCGTATCCAAACTTTCATGAGGTTTTAGTGAACTTTGACCAATTGTCAACAATAATATACTATTCAGATCTCGAACACGCTTACTTCTTTACAGTATAGTAACTTGACTTGCAGATTGTGATCACTTCACAGATACACGATCAACACAATACTGGAGAAAAGTAGAATCCTAGCTAATAATATTTTGACAATTGACAGCCTGCATTCAAAACAACATTAAAACTTTCACGAACACTGTACAGTGTACGTACATCATACATAGGGTCTATGTACAAGCCTATATGTGTTTATGTAGAGTACTACGGGCATGTTGCATCATTCCGCCGTTAGTCTCGTAGTTGTGCCAGTTTCCTTTTATTTATGAGTAATTCAAAATCATTTTTGTGTGAAATAAAACTTTGAATGTATCAGAGAGGTAAGATGTTCATGATTTTCATTTATGTTAATAAAAAACTTTGGCATAAAATTCCACATGCTATATCTAAATCTAACAACACAGGTACAACCTGTGTCTTAAGAAATTTCAGCCATGGTGTAATATACCACAAATTTGTCGTTAACGCGATCTCTGCTTACAAGGTCTGATAGCATTTGATTTAATAATTAAATTTAAACATATATTAGCTTTTTCCTTTCCTAAATTCTCAAAAGAAGGATGTTACTTACATCTAGACTGCTGTTGATGTCAAGCTTACTCTGGTGTGCTGACAGGGAGCAGTCTCCCGGCATGTCGCTTTTCAATCTAACCAGGGGGTTAAGGGTTGGTCTGCTTGCCTAAGTAGGTGTGCGAGATGGGTGACTAAGGATGGAGCGTGTTGTTGCCTGCATGGGTCATATCTGCTGTATAATAACCCTCTGGGCCAAACTCTGTATCTGTAAAGAAACACATATTTTATAGCAATGCAACTCATTTGTAATATAGTAAACCTTCATCTTAACCTAAGGAACACTTGATGGGGGAAGGAGATGAGGGGAAGCAGATGAGGGGAAGGAGATGAGTGGGAAGGAGAAGAAGAGATGAGGGGAAGGAGATGAGGGGAAGGAGATGAGATGAGGGGAAGGAGATGAGGGGAAGGAGATGAGGGGAAAGAGGGGAAGGAGATGAGGGGAGGAGATGAGGGGGGAAGGGAAGGAGGGGAAGGAGGGGGAAGGAGATGAGGGGGAAGGAGATGAGGGGGAAGGAGGGAAGGAGATGAGGGGGGGAAGGAGATGAGGGGAAAGGAGATGAAGAGGAGATGAAGGAAGGAGATGAGGCAGGAGAGGAGAGGGGAAGGAGATGAGGGGGAAGGAGATGAGGGAGAGGGAGAGAAGAAGAGGGGAAGAGGGGGAAGGAGAGGAGGAGAGGGAAGGAGAGGGGGAAGAGATGAGGGGAAGGAGAGGAGAAACGGGAGAGGGAAAGAGGAGAGGAGGGGGAAGGAGGAGGAAAGGAGAGGAAGGGGGAAGGAGAGGAAGAGGAGGATTTGGAGAGCTAAAAAGGAGAGGGAAAGATAGAGGAGGGGAAGGAGAGGAGGGGAAAGGAGAGGAGGGGAAAGGAGAGGAGATGGAAGGAGAGTAGGGGGATGAGGAGACATTACTTTTGTTCAATTTGTACAAACATTCACAAAACAAAATTATTCATATAAGCTAAATGCTTCATAAGAATACCATAAAGGCATGCTCACTCAACATGTACTTATAAATTCATTTTGACTTAATAGAGGCATTGAAAAATGAATTAAGTACTCAGAAATGTATTACTGTTCATTTGAATATTCATATTGAAGGTTATCACATGCAAGAAGAGTGTCTTTGAATATTCTAGAGACTCCAGGGTAATATGTTCCAGCCTAGTGCCCCTTTAACTGCCTGCCAACTGGAAGTACTACAATATGATGAGCATTGTCAATTTTAGTTCAAACAGTGATTTTGAATACACAGAGAGACAGAGCAGGCAAGAGAAGTGCTTGAATTTTTTCCAGGGCGCCAGAATAATACAACCTTAATTTTCCACCAAGTACTCCTTTCAATGCCTTAGGAGTTCAAAGGACTATGGCACAAATTATTTCTAATGGACTGCTTTACAAATTTATGCAAAATTCTCCAATAAACTTATATTATGGATTTTTGAATTAACATCATAATAGACAATTGCTGTAATATCCTCTCCCTTATAGAACCAGTAAAGGTAAATGGCGCTGTAGAGGAGGGCAAAGAGGTGAAAATGAATTAAAAATCATGCTCTTAACATCATCTATAGATAAACATTCCCCATGGTCTACAATAAACCAATAGATATATTTTATATAAAAAATTAAGAAGCAATTTTGACAATAGATTTAACAGAAAACACCGTTGAACATTAAGTGTTTATCAAAATATCGATTTCTTCATCTTGTATGTTCAATCAGAATTTGTTTTTTGTCAGAAATAAAAATTTAGTTTTGGGCAGCACTCCAACTGTTAAAGAGGCATTGGAAAACATTGTTAAAAACATTGTCCACGGCTTTCAACAGTTCAATTGTTTTGTTTAATAAATTCCATGGCTTTCAACAGTTCAATTGTTTTGTTAAATACATTCCATGGCTTTCAACAGTTCGATTGTTTTGTTTAATAAATTCCATGGCTTTCAACACTTTGATTGTTTTGTTAAATTCCATGGCTTGCAACACTTCGATTGTTTTGTTAAATTTTATAGCTTTCATTAGTTCAATTGTTTTGTTATAAAATTCCATGGCTTTCAACATTTAGATTGTTTTGTTAAATTCCATGGCTTTCAACAGTTCGATTGTTTTGTTAAATTCCATGGATTTCAAGAGTTTGAAAGTTTTGTTAATTTCCATGGCTTTCAATAGTTCAATTGTTTTGTTAAATTCCCTAAATTCCAGTAACTATTCAGAATAAGAATTTGGGATTGGATATTTTTAACATTAAAATAAACAGAGCAAGAAATTATTATTATTTTTTTTTAATCCAGCAAATTATACTTTCACTTCCGCATTTCAGTCTCAGACAAAATACTTGAGACACTCACTTACTATTTACAAAAATTGAATTAAATCAATTATACAATCAATAGAATATATATATATATATATATATATATATATATATATATATATATATATATATATATATATATATATATATATATATATATATATATATATATATAAAATATATATAATATATATAGTATATAATATATATATGTATATATATATATATATATATATATATATATATATATACACATATATATATATATATATATATATATATATATATATATATATATATATATATATATATATATACACATATATATATATATATATATATATATATATATATATATATTTATATATATATATATATATATATATAATATATATATATATATATATATATATATATATATATATATATATATATATATATATATATATATATATATATATATATATATATATATATATATATATATATATATATATATATATATATATATATATATATATATATATATATATATATATATATATATATGCTAACATTTAATGGGAGGGGTGAAGTGAGGAGGGGGAGGGAGGGTGAGGGTGGGGAAAGTAGAGGATGCTTGGCGGTGTGGAGGAGGGCAAAGAGGTGAAAATGAATTAAAAATCATGCTCTTAACATCATCTATAGATAATCATTCCCCATGTCTACAATAAACCAAAGATAAATTTCAAGAATAAAGAACCAATTTTGACAACAGATTTAACAGAAAACACTAATGAATAATAATTAAGTGTCTCAATGAATTTTGTCCCAGATTGTAGCCTGGGGCCTAGTGTCATTTGATTTGTTTTAATCTGTGCAGCATTGAATCAAAATGATTGTTCATCATAAGCATATTTGTCATGTGTTGTAATAGTGAAAGAAAAGTGATTCAGGTAAAAGTGTGAGCAAGGTCTGCTGTGAAAATGAGAATAGTGTGTCCATAATTACACATCAACTATGGATCTACAACCATGGCCAAAAGTAGTTGGGACAAATCCCTACTCCCCTCGATCAATGTTGAGTTGCATTTTACCACGTTTTTTGCAAAGCGCACAACATTGAAAGGGGGGAGGTAAGGAATTGCGGTTTAAAAAAAAATTCCCACCACTTTTGGCCACGATTGTAGGTTCTATATATACAGGATAAAATTAACAGGCAGCTTATTTCCAATGTCAACCTAGAGTGTTGCCATCTTTTTATAATTGTCTTGAAATACCGCATTAGACAATGAGGAAACACTTCAAGACCATGATATCTAGACTGCAGATTATCTGCTTGTCTAGGTTTTTAAATAGCTTAACACTTACAATGCCTGAGCCTCCCATTTAGAATCTGTTTTTGGGGAAACTTTTTAGATAATGCTTTTTTAACACATTTTTCTTTCTTTGCTATCATTACAAGCATGTGTTAACTGAAAGGAAATACTTTGATTTTCACAATGGCCCGTATAATTTTACACTGGAATGTGCAAATTTATGCAAATTGGCAAATTTAATATGCATGCCCAATGAACAAAACTGCCCAACTTTGTGTTTATGTACTCTCTTGTGGTAAGCAGTGTAGATTTTTAAAAGAATTGATGAAATGTTGACGAAAAGTTATTTTCAATGATACCACTCACAATCTTTTTGAAGTAGGAACAATTGGAAAATGCAAATTAGTTCATGTAAGATTTTGACCTATATCATAACCTATTTTATCAATTTTTACAATATTTGGGAAAGCTATAACCTGAAAATGAAGTTTTCTTGTTTACAGGCTCTTGAAAATGTTGAAAATCAATAGTATGATATTCATAAGGTTGTTTATTATATTTTTCATGGTTTGGAAAATGCAAATATTATCCCAACTTTTATTCATTTTCTTATAAAAAGGAGTTTTATGACCCAAAAACTTTTCATTCTATAAAGTATATATTCTCACCCAAGATGGTCAAATTATTTGTAAAATAAGTAAAACATACTCTATTATTTTATTATTTACTGTATAAATATATGAAATGCTGTGTATGGTCATGATTTCACATAACAGGTATAGGAGATTTACACATACTAGTTAGTCAACAGGCCTGAAATAATAAAAATATTAAAAAACCGTACTGATTTACCTTCACTTGATTGAGATTGCTTTATTCAGTGTTCACCTCTTTCAAACTATTCTATTATATATCCTACATGTAGATCTTCAATTATTTGTTACACAATTTTTTTAGTAAACCAGAAACAAAAAGTTTGTAGTTACAACTTCCGATATTTTCTTATTTTTTTTCCACAAGCTGATTGATTTGGAATTTTTTTTTGCAAAAGTTTTACTGACAAAAAAGATAATAGATTTTAATGAAATACATTAACTTTGCAGGAGAATGTATTGCTGTGATGTCATACTGAGCATTTTCCTATTCATTTATTGACATTTTTTGTGTGAAAGTCCAATTAAGTGTACAGCAGATAACAGTGTTCTTTCCCGACAAAATGGCGATGTAAACCATGTGACGTCAGCTGAAACACCCTTATAAGCCATACAAGTAGCTAAAGTGTTTACATATTCATACAATAGGTACAGGATTATTAACCGCTGTTATGCAAAGTTTTAAACTATTTTATGAATTGTGATTTTCTAAGGCAATTTTTATTTTCAGTGTTTTGGGAAGAGAGGTCATTCTCACATTACGAGTCAGTGTTTTTCTGACCATCTGAATTAATTTCCTGCCAGTTTCATCCCAAGTCCATAAAACAAATTTTGAATATTTTTCATTATGTTTCAATCCATGTAAATTTAATTGACATAATTGATTAAATCGCTATCATAGTAAATTCCCAAAATAATCTCAACTTAAAATTTTGTCAGAGGAAGCAGTTTCCAATCCATAGTTCATGATGATTAAAATTCACATCAACAAACCAACAATGTGTTTACAAGAAGCTGGAAGAAAAATATGTGAAATCAGGGATTTGTTATTTGGGATAATAAATCCCTGGTGAAATGGTTTTTTTAGCAATATAAGCAACTATAAAAGTATTTAAACCTATGAATTATGGCAAAATAATAGTGAAAATACTACTGCACAGGCTGCATTTTAGAAAATCAGTTTTGACACCACATTACATACACAGGTTCTAATTATCAAAACCATGCATACACTAAGTGTGTTCAGTCGCCTCAAGAAGCTCTCTCATCACTAAAATTTCATTCATTTTATTCTGAATTTGATGCACAATAAAGATTTCCATGTAATCTGAAGTATATATGGTTCGGCATTTGAAAGAAACATAAGTTATCAGGGGATTACGGAGGGTTTGTGACTATTTAGTGTGAACTAAATAGTACAGTACACGCGAGATTACGATACAGATGTAAAGAACACCATGTGACTGCTTATTGTCCAATCATGATTTGGATCGTACGATATTAGCGAAATCAACATGGTTCCTTTGGAAATGGGTGCAAAACTTGCGAACCCCTGACCAGCTCCTTCTGATATTTTTATGTTTTTAAAGGTTTTATTTGAAGTCTATTCCATTTTGGGGCAATAATTCATCATGTTGAAAATCCAAAAGCTTCAACTTTCCTGTATGAGTTGTATTCAGTTTGTTTGTTTGGGTTTAATGGCACCTTAACCAGACCCCTAGCTTTGCTGTTTCACAAGGGCGGCCTGTGCTGTCCCTCTGTGGGTCCACCCTGCCCCTGGGGGTCTGCCCTGCCCCCCTAGTGGTCCGCCCTGCCTCTCATGAGAATTTTATATATAATTTTAGCACCATTACACTAATTTAAATCTGACACTTTTGTAGACAAAAATTGTACATTTCAGGAGCTTTAATTCAAAAACTACTTGGAATATCTATTATTTAAAATACAAGCTTTATGAAGCATACAAAAATCTCGCATGAGCCAGGGGGAGATGCATTTTAACACAAAACTTTGTACAGGTACATATGGGAGCTAGCGTACGAATTGATAAGCTCCACTCATTACACTCTTGTGTAATGGGTAGAGTTAAAAATGTTGACAACATTAGCATTTGCACAATAACTAACAACATTATCATAGCAAGTATGATGCAAAAATGGTTGCTCATTTATCCTTTTTCAAGAATTTTTCAGTAAGCCCTGCCTACTGATCAATATTCATGACACTACAACAACAACATAGAACATACAGTATGTATATGTTTTCAGTTTGCAAGTATAGAAAAGTGTTGCCCAATTTAACTACAGTACTCTGCAATTTATAAAATATCATCTGTCTCAAGAAATGTAATCTTTGATTGTAATTTAAGCTACGATAAAGAGAAATGTTGGAACCTTTTTTGTTTGAGATGTTGGGAGGGACGGGGGAAGTGTGAAAACTACACATACTATTTTAAAAATTCAAAGACTATAAAATTCTGAAGCTCTTTCTGGTACATAATTGAACAGATAACTTTTGTACCTGTCCATAGACAAAAGGTGAATGAAATCCAATTTCCCTGTACATCTGATCAGGGACAAACTTTGTCCACCAGAGCGACAAACTTTGTCCACCAGAGCGACAAACTTTGTCCACCAGAGCGACAAACTTTGTCCACCAGTGCAACAAACTTTGTCCAGCAGAGTGCCAGGCTTAGGCCAGTGTGAACAAAGGCAAACAGTTCAATACAACATGCAGCATTAAGTAATGGAGGTTCTTTGTAACCTTTTGTGATAGCCAGCAGGTTTATTTGGTAAAGGTTCATCTTAATTCATAACAAGGACACCTTTTCACCGATTCTTAAATTTGCTGCCTAAAAGATCAATGAACCTTTTCATGTAAACTGCCTTGAATTCCTTTTGGTATAACAATGTTGCTGGTAGACTTGCCTCTACATGTTATAACAGTAGTCAGAAATGGATCAGAAGTTTTTCTCTGCATTCTTTGTTCTTGGGTGCTATGGGGTTTTGTTTTTGTAAATTGGAACAGAGCTTGAAGCCAATTTCAGAAAAATAATGTTAAAAATGTGACTTTATGTTTATGACTATAGAAAATATAAAGGCAATAATGAATCCGCTTTAGCATCTTTGAAAGTTAATAATGATCAGCATTTAGAAAACGCTATTCACCAAAGTACAATGGTGCTTCCAAAGTAATACAAATAAAAGAAGTCTAAAAAAGGTGAGTTTTAAAGGTTTTTTTCTTCAAATACACAAATGAAAGGAGCAGTTCTGATATTAGTGGGTAAAATGTTCCATGACACAGTTACAGAAAAATAGACCATTATAAAAATAAAAAATCAAGCAAACACAAAGAAACTGTATTTCACGAAGACATATTTCACTCAAACATACTAGGCGATGAGCGTCACCATCCCAAACACATCAAAATTTCCAACACATTAATGTAACCCACACACTACCAAACGTTACATGTTAATAATCAACCAAATCATGCCAAAATATCTAGCTATATCTAATTCCACCAAATATCACCAAACAATGTATACAACACACAGATCATGTTTCACTTCCACCAATTATTAAATTCACCCTACTATAAAATACATACACAATATCTTTGATTTCACAAGAAATTTGTAACAATAATAATCAAACTGCCTGAAATTGGATAATGAGGACCAGACACCTTCATTTGCATATTTTTTGTCCATTTTAAATCATTATCATCTCAAGAATCCCATGAACTTGTTCAATGCTTGAATACTTGTTCAATATTGCAATATCGTAAATACACTGCTTGATTACACATGGCAACCAGAGCATAAACTACTGTCTATCTCTTACAAACTTTCTCCTTTCCTATTCATTTTATGTTACCTACATGTATTCCTCTTGCCCAATTCAACATTTCATGCAGTTATTATCATATACATGTACCTACTGTATACAAATTCTACTTTGAGCGAACATATTCTCACTTATTCAAAAAGAACGACATGAACGAAAAATATACATGCTATATCAAACATATGTATCTCATACTCAAAATAATTTTCATTCACGAGTGAAATCCAATTAAGGAAAATTAAAGGGCAAGGTGAAAAGCTAGGAGGAAAAACATCGGGGAAAAAATGCAAAAATAAAACTGGTATTGATATCAAACGCTGTGTACGTATGTATAAAACATGGCTATTTGATCAACATTCAAAATGCCACACACACACATCTTCCACCACAGCAAACATGTTAAAATCCACCAATTAGTATCTGACAACCAGCAAGACCGTTCTCCAGACAGTAAAAGCAACGGACAAGGAATCTATTTTTAGCAAACCGGAAACAATCTAGAGTTAACGCTCTGTGAGCAAAGTCCAAGCAATGATAACATTTTCTCATCTGTGAATGCAAGCATGCATATCGCTTGTGCTTCTTTTGATGTAAATATGAAGACAGGAGAAAAGCTTGAAAGGAAGCAGAACTTTAGATTAAGGACAGTAATTACTGATCTAGAAATGCGGTCTTTCGTGAATTTTGTAGAGTATGCGGATGAGACCTACTAACGTAGGCATTAATAGCTGAAAAACTGAGGTTATGGATTTATCAATGGATGCTTTTGCCATTTGTTATTTTTGCATAAGTTATGTCCTTATATTTTAAGACAAGGTATTTCAAAATTGTATGCAGCGTTTCCTATTGTGCATGTGCAACAAATTTATTCTCCAGTTAAGCTTGCTTGGGCGATATTGATCATTATGCAATATCAATATATCGCCTGAAAAATATTGATATCAAAATATCGATATGCAAAATAGCACTATACTGTATGTAAACAGTATTCAATTTGTAATAACAAGTTCTTCTCAGATACAGGGAAACGAAATTACTAGTCTACTGTGCCGTCTGGTGTGGTGTGTTGTACTGATGTACAACATGCTGACTTATGCACTGGTATTTTATCTGGCTGCTGTCTACGCTGCCATCCGTTGTGTTGTGTTGTACTTATGTACTGCATGCAGAGCTGTGAACATTTAGGGATTTTAGTCAAAGTGTATACGCCAAAAAGTGTGAGTGTGTATCTTTTACATGAATTTAGTATTGTAATTTTTGGAAGTACACCAAAATTGCTCCACTTTACAATGATAAGTAAAAAAATTGTGCGATTAGTATAGCAAAAGTAATGACTCCATTGCCCAAATAGACGCTGAGTTTTGCTTTCCAAATGGTGAAAAGTTTTATTTCTACAGTGTAGATCATGATTTTTATAGAAAATGTTTATAGAAATTTAGTTTAGAAAGTACAGAAAACTAATGTCATTTAATCTTAACGTCGCATAACTTTCTTACCGTACTCGCTATATGGCTTTCCGCGTTTCACTGTGATAATCTTGCATATTATGATACCTCGACGTAAACATTTCAAAACTATTCCACCTTCCCGGAGGAATTGCTCATATCAGTCCTCTGGAAAAAATGGCTGCCATGTTCGCGAAGCAGCAGAATTTCAGCTCTGTTACAACCTTTTCTTTTGTTCGTTTATTTTGCAATATTTGTTTTCTTTCTTGCAAAATATATTTGACTCTTCAGGTAATTATTTAAATGTAAATTACTGATTGTCACGATTAAAATATTTGGGGTCTCACCGTGTGTATTTGGGTTGATTTAACAGCTTGTAAAAGGGTCATGATTGAGGGGTGGGATTGATCGCATAACTTTCTTACCGTACTCACTATATGGCTTTCCATGTGTCACTGTGATAATCTTGCATATTATAATACCTCGACGTAAAACATTTCAAAACTATTCCACCACCCGGAGGAATTGCTCATATCAGTCCTCTGGAAAAAAATGGCTGCCATGTTCGCGAAGCAGCAGAATTTCAGCTCTGTTGCAACCTTCTCTTTTGTTCGTTTATTTTGCAATATTTGTTTTCTTTCTTGCAAAATTTATTTCACTCTTCAGGTAATCATTTAAATGTAAATTACTGATTGTCACGATTAAAATATTTTGGGTCTGACCGTGTGTATTTGGGTTGATTTAACAGCTTGTAAAAGGGTCATGATTGAGGTGGGATTGATTACATTATGGCCTATTGTTAGCTTCACTGTTTACTGCTGCACATTTTCTCAAGTTACTCAGATTTCGGCGAAATCATTCATAGGTGATTACTGCACATTTGTGATTCTCGCATTTAAAAAAATTATGCTAATCAGGTTTACAGTTTGTAAAAGTCATTGACTGGAATTTTGTCAGCCGAATGCTTGTGTGATTTGAATCATGAATCACATTGATTTTCAACGGCAAAACTTAACTATGAAAAACGATTACTCGTAATTCGATAATTAGTAAACATTTAATGCAGTTGCGAACGTTTACCATGTACACACTAAATGGTCACAGCTTTAACTGCATGCTGATATGTGTACCATTGAAGAACATCATATCGATATGACCCTTGAACTAAACATCGGCCATATCGATATGGGTCAATATCGAAATATCGCCCAAGCTTATCTCCAGTATATAATGAGAATGTCCATTATTTTCTCCTCATAAGTGACAGTACGGTGTTGCATCTTCAGAGCACTCCTGTAATAAAACCTCCAAGCTTTACAGACCACGTAACCACAATTGCTCACACTGTATGTATAAGATTAAGTGTTAAAATTATATCTACAAATTCAGTTGTGTTCAACAAATCTTTGTTCATAAATTGTAATACTGAAACAAATCTTCCCAAATGTCAAAAACTTGCACAATTCCTGACTTGTGTACACTTCAACTATTGTAACACTTTCTTTTCAAAATAATATTGATTACCTAAATGAGAAAACCTGCAAGGGAAAGTTCAGTGAAATAAGCAAAGTTGCAATACATGTTATGTAGAAAACGTGCCTGAGGATTGATATGACTTGTGGCTTAAAACGAACTGTGGATTCCACATTTTCATCTGTTTTTAGACCCAGAGAGCAGATTGTTTTGTTTCCATACACTTGAATGTTAGCAAATAATGTGCAAAAAGACCATGCAAACTGCTAGCTTGATCCATAAATGGGCAGGGTGTCACATGACCAAATGGGGCATTTATAAGGCATCAATGGCACTTTGTCAGAGGGCATGTTTGAGGGCACTTAACATGTAAATATGGGAGTAATTATACAACAAATAGTGTCACTGCATTTTTTTATTTGGAGGAACTGTGACCAGCATGAAAAGAAGGTAAACTAGTTCTCAAAAGTATGTTTTGTGAACAAAATGTAGAGTGCTAAGTAAAATGGGGTGGAGCACTCCTCTTTAAAAAGTTAAGCTAGGGATCTGCCAGGTGATTGGATGAAATTTGGTGGGATTAATTTGGAACTATTCATTCTTACAAAAGTTGGGAAAGGTAGTCTTAATTTTCTATTGCTCAAATATTCCAATTGTATTACCCTTGTAATGTCCACACAGAAGTACATTCATGCGTACTCAAAATTCTTCCTTAACCCTTACTCTACCAAGCAGCAATGATATCGCCATTTTCAAACTACCTTTTTTCTAAAAATAAAATTAGGATCTCACCAAAATCCCTATAGGAGTGTGAATGGTTTCATTGCAAAGATCTCAGAAAGGTCTTTCATAATATATATATATATATATATATATATATATATATATATATATATATATATATATATATATATATATATATATATATATATATATATATATATATATATATATATATATTATATATATACACATGTATATATATATACATACATACATACATACATACATACATACATACATACATACATATATATATATATATATATATACATACATATATATATATATATATATATATAAATACATATATACATAAATACACATATATACATACACATATTTTGGTGGGGTCTATACCAATTTTTTTCGTTAAATTTTGAGAAACATCAAGAAATTTCACTTTTAGTTAAAAAAATACAAGTGAAATTGTGCAAATCTAATCGATTTTTGCTAATACCTAGAATTTCTAAATCATTTGTAAAATATGTCACATTTTGTCATTTTTGGTAACTTTTTGACCCTTTTTGTTGAAAAATCTTATGATTCACCACTATATCGTAATGAGGTTTCAAAAATCAGTACGTACTGAATAAATTGGTCTTTCACATGGATTCACAATAAAAGGCATGCCTCTCTCTAAGCCGCATCATGACTAGAGTTATATTTACAATTTTTCACACTTACGACCTGACGGGGAAAATGACTTTCTTGTGAGATGCAGAAAGTGCCTTAAGACTCTCGTTTCAATGTGAAACTAAGAGTGGGACGAGTCGGAGGGCTTATCTGACGGGGACTTAACTATATGAACCCAGCCCAGAAGAGGCCCGGGTAATATCAGAACCTGCTGAAATTGATAGCGTACTTTTTGAAATAATGAGTGCATTTTTTAAATATCATAATAGCCTACTAACGTACAATGCATAGCCTAGAGCACATCTTTTGACAAATAAAATCCTATAATTTAGCTGGCATTATTTCTTGTAAGGATTACAAAATCCGACATAATAAACATGAATTGTCCTTTTTATAGTAATTTTCTATGAAACTATAAAGACCAACCCCTAGTTCGTACTGCCACAATATACAGTATAGCTCATATATCAATTTCGCGAAATCCCAATTCTATGTTGTCTGGTTGTAGTGCAGTGGTGTAGGATTAAAATTTTAAGAGGAAAGGGTCCCACGTTGGGGGAAAGAGACCCATGTTGGAGGCAAGAGACCCATCTTAGGAGAGAGAGACCCATGGTGGGGGCCGAGCAGTCCCATTTAGGGGTAAATCCTTTATTTTAAAGCAATTTGGATCTTGGAAGGAGCCACATTTTTGGGGGCCGGCATTACCCCCTGGTCCCCCCTCCTAATAAAAAAAAAAAACCAACCACCCCAAAACTCCTACCCATCCTATACTTCCTTGAACACAGTTGAAATTGTATTTCTCATAAGTATTTTCCTGTATTTGGATCATTTGTTGACATTTTTATATGCAGTACCAACTGTCAGTGGAGGATACAAAGTTTGGCAATGTCAACATGATTACTGATGCTCTGGACCATTTTTGAGTACCTTTTTCACTGAGAATCCCTACTGGAATCAACAGAAGTAAGTTTCTAAAAGGCATTCAGCATAACCTGAATAAATAACAGTATTTTCAAAGCTTCCAATTAAGTTCTAAACTGAAAATTTCAATTCTGTGCCTAATAAATTAGGTAAATTAGCTAATTTGCATATCATTTGCAAAACAATTTTATTGAAATAATAATGTACACATTTCCTTTTTTATATCATATCAGTTTTGTGCATCATAGAAAGAAACAATGCATGTTTATGGGATAGTAGTGCCAAATCCCATCAGATAGATCATTGGCAAGAGTAGTATCAAATGAAAGGTCCTTCTTTCAACAATTCATAAATTCTATACATGTATATATATATTTTTTTAGCCACAAGAGAGCAGAATATCACAAAGATAGCAATTTGAGAACATCTAATAATCCTAATTAATGACCTCATTAGCATGAATTTGCATACTTGAGCAGAAAATTATGCAAACCAACCTAAAGTCCAAAGTCTTAGCTTTCATATAACATACACTTGTTACAGTTAGAAAATGAAAATAAATATTTAAAAAGCCCTTTTCAAAATGTTCCCTAAAATAACACTGTAATCTCATATGCTCTGATAGAGCAAGAGTACCTTCACACTAAATATTATTTCTTAGTATTTTGCAGCAATCTATTAAATCTTTTAGTCAATGATAAAACAAAATCTAGTTTACTAATTGTCATCACCAGAAGATAATGTTATGTTCAGTTTCTGAGAGCATTTACTTTTAAGGACAGATTCCTAAGCACTTTATTGTGAAGTATCTCATTAGGGAAGTAGGGCTGAGTGTAACTGAGAAATTATTTTTGTCATTTGACGTCTTCCTTCTGTCGACTACCATAACTGATGAACATGGTGCATTCATTATGCATGATTACAATATACAGACTGAAAGATTCATATTCCAATCTATTGCTTACCCAGTAGAATCCCTGAAAAATCTACTATTCAATCAAAATCATAATAAACTACTATACAGTATATTATCATTATAGCTTTTTGATATCAGCTATTGATATACAAATTTTTCATAAAAAAGTTTGAAATTAAACTTGATCCTAAATTAATGACTAATATACTAGAACTTCACAGTTACTTTATTGAAGAACCAGCTCAATGAATGCTGCCAATACAGTGAAGTTGTATTTTACAACCTGATTAATGAAATATTTTATGTCTTGTTTCCAAGTATTATTTTCTGATAAGTTAAAGAAGACACGTATATCTAAATATGACCAACTCTAATTTACCTTCATGTATTTTTATCTCCACTTAGTTTATGATTATATTTGACATCTTATCTATTTTTGCCCAACCACTTTATTACTTTTCCCTAGGCTTCTTTATGTTACCAGGTGGTGGAAGGAAAGGTTGGGTGTTCCTCTTTTCCTTCTATTTTCACTATTTCACTTTTCTATACATTTGCTTTGTAATTAATTATTAATTTAAGTTACGGTGGGCTTCTTGTAAAAAGAAAGCTACGGCTTCTAAGCCCTTCCACCATTTTCTCATAAATTGTTGTCTTTTCATTATTGATATTGTAATATATGCATGAAAATAGAAAATAATCAAATCAAATCAAGTATAACTAATAATGTATAATTATATAACTTTCAAAAACTGAAATATGTTGATGTTCCATTCCATAAAAACCCTGTCATTACTGCATTACTGTGCTACAATCTTCCATTCCATAAAAGCCCTGTCATTACTGTGCTACAATCTTCCATTCTATAAAAACCCTGTCATTACTGTGCTACGATCTTCCATTCTATAAAAACCCTGTCATTACTGTGCTACGATCTTCCATTCCATAAAAGCCCTGTCATTACTGTGCTACAATCTTTCATTCCATAAAAGCCCTGTCATTACTGTGCTACAATCTTCCATTCTATAAAAACCCTGTCATTACTGTGTTACAATCTTTCATTCCATAAAAGCCCTGTCATTACTGTGCTACAATCTTCCATTCTATAAAAACCCTGTCATTACTGTGCTACGATCTTCCATTCTATAAAAACCCTGTCATTACTGTGCTACGATCTTCCATTCCATAAGAACCCTGTCATTACTGTGTTACAATCTTTCATTCCATAAAAGCCCTGTCATTACTGTGCTACAATCTTCCATTCTATAAAAACCCTGTCATTACTGTGCTACGATCTTCCATTCTATAAAAACCCTGTCATTACTGTGCTACGATCTTCCATTCTATAAAAACCCTGTCATTACTGTGCTACAATCTTCTATTCCATAAAAACCCTGTCATTACTGTGTTACAATCTTTCATTCCATAAAAACCCTGTCATTACTGTGTTACAATCTTTCATTCCATAAAAGCCCTGTCATTACTGTGCTACGATCTTCCATTCTATAAAAACCCTGTCATTACTGTGCTACGATCTTCCATTCCATAAGAACCCTGTCATTACTGTGTTACAATCTTTCATTCCATAAAAGCCCTGTCATTACTGTGCTACAATCTTCCATTCTATAAAAACCCTGTCATTACTGTGCTACGATCTTCCATTCTATAAAAACCCTGTCATTACTGTGCTACGATCTTCCATTCCATAAGAACCCTGTCATTACTGAGTTACAATCTTCTATTCCATAAAAACCCTGTCATTACTGTGCTACAATCTTCCATTCTATAAAAACCCTGTCATTACTGTGCTACGATCTTCCATTCCATAAGAACCCTGTCATTACTGAGTTACAATCTTCTATTCCATAAAAACCCTGTCATTACTGTGCTACGATCTTCCATTCCATAAAAACCCTGCTATTACTGTGCTACAATCTTCCATTCCATAAAAACCCTGTCATTACTGTGCTACAATCTTCCATTCCATTAAAACCCGGTCATTACTGTGCTACAATCTTCCATTCCATTAAAACCCAGTCATTACTGTGCTACAATCCTCCATTCCATTAAAACCCAGTCATTACTGTGCTACAATCTTCCTTCTATAAAAACCCTTCTATTACTGTGCTACAATCTTCCATTCCATAAAAACCCTGTCATTACTGTGCTACAATCTTCCATTCCATAAAAACCCCGTCATTACTGTGCTACAATCTTCCATTCCATAAAAACCCTGTCATTACTGTGCTACAATCTTCCATTCCATAAAACCCCAGTCATTACTGTGCTACAATCTTCCATTCCATAAAAACCCCGTCATTACTGTGCTACAATCTTCCATTCCATAAAAACTCTGTCATTACTGTGCTACAATCTTCCATTCCATAAAAACCCCGTCATTACTGTGCTACAATCTTCCATTCCATAAAAACCCTGTCATTACTGTGCTACAATCTTCCATTCTATAAAAACCCTGTCATTACTGTGCTACAATCTTCCATTCCATAAAAATCCTGTCATTAGTGTGCTACAATCTTCCATTCCACAAAAAGCCTGTCATTACCGTGCTTCAATCTTTCATTCCATAAAAACCCTGTCATTACTGTGCTACAACCGTCCATTCCATAAAAACCCTGTCATTACTGTGCTACATTCCTCCATTCCATAAAAACCCTGTCATTACTGTGCTACAATCTTCCATTCCATAAAAACTCCGTCATTACTGTGCTACAATCTTCCATTCTATAGAACCCCCGTCATTACTGTGCTAAAATCTTCCATTCCATAAAAACCCTGTCATTACTGTTCTACAATCTTTCATTCCATAAAAACCCTGTCAATACTGTGCTACAATCTTCCATTCCATAAAACCCGTCATTACTGTGCTACAATTTTCCATTCCATAAAACCCCCGTCATTACTGTGCAACAATCTTCCATTCCACAAAAACCCTGTCATGACTGTGCTACAATCTTCGATTCCATAAAAACCTCATCATTACTGTGCTACAATCTTCCATTCCATAAAAACCCTGTCATTACTGTGCTACATTCTTCCATTCCATAAAAAACCCTGTCATTACTGTGCTACAATCTTCCATTCCATAAAAAACCCTGTCATTACTGTGCTACAATACCTCACCCTAATCATCTATTGAGAATAACACATTTTATGCACAAACAAAATATGCTGCTATGCAATCTTGTTTCCATCTTATTCTTTTTTTTTTTTATCATGAATAAACCCTGACGAGAAATCACGGAAAATACATAATCCTGCTACCTTGACTTGATGAGGCAAATGTTTCTTTCTTCCATTTTAAAGGCCACATAGCTTTTCAGAAATCCCAAAATAAATTTTCCTGCAATATCTGTCTGGCTTAATGAGGATCACTGTGCAGTAAATTGTTCTCTGCCATTACATCATGTCTGTTCCATCATTACGTCAAAACTCTTGCTTGCGTCTTTTGTTATCATTATCTTTTTTGGTCGTTCCCAAAGGACGAAACTATTTCAAGCCCTCTCCAGAAAGCTTCATCGATTCATACATCACAAATCACTTCTCCTCACTAGGCAGCAATGAGCGAGTAAAACGAAGAATATCGTCAAGTTCAACATAACATATGTACACAAGATGTACATGTATGTATGCACACAATGTGTGTAATTCTCGTGGAATGTATGTCAAATTGCATTGGCATGGGGAGAAGACTTGTCAATTAAACTTTAAAAATAAGGCCACACAATAAAGAGTGACATGTAAATATATATCTTTTCTTTAAGTGATGCAATTTCTGAGCCCTAATCAAATGTAAGAACAATTATTGTAATGTACTGTATTGAAGGTATTTTTAATGAAATATTTAGAATTGTATATATATTTAGGAGTGTCTACCCCAGAATCACCCCTCATATTCACCACGATTCTTGCATATATTCAAAAAAAAAACTAGGGCTGTCATGACATGGGTAAATCAGATATCAACCATCGTGAACAAAAAATATCACTATATGTATCACCATATTGAGAAATCTATGTTATGATATTTATTTTGAAAACCTGCTTTGGTTTTCAGCTTGCAGATCTCAATTTTTCCATTATAAGATTTTAAGGAAGATAAGCATAAAAGAATACGATTTGCAGCAAAGGTTCTGTAGAAATCTTATTCATATCAAATATTTCTGAAATTCTGTTTCACAAGTTTTTGCTTAAAGGATTAGTTCAGTGGTCGAGCATGTCCATCTTATATGAAAGAGGACATTAAAAGAAACAAAATGGTGAAGAAAGAGTTCAAAAACCTTATTCCATTAGGGAGATATTCAAGTTTAAAGTTTGGTATTATTTCTGTAGAAACAACTGAAATCAGACAAGTTGTGATGTCACAGCCTCAGATTCCTCAAAGTCTCTATGTATTTTAAACAAAGTTTATTTAATTTTATTACTATTTGAATTATTTTTCCTCAAAATTTCTTCAGGTGGTATATCATAAATACCCTTCCTAGATCCAGTTTGATTACTTTTTCGACATATCCCATAGTTTTTAAGTCGCAAAATCGCAGGAAAAATATAAAAGAATACATAAAGACTTTGAGGAATCTGAGGCTATGACATCACAACTAGTCTGACTTCAGTCGTTTCAACACAAATAAATGATACCAAACTTTAAACTTAAATATTTCCTTAATGGAATAAGATTTTTTAATACATTCTGCACTATTTTGTTACTGAACTAATCCTTTAAATATGCAGTACTACATTCAATCAAAACAGCTATTTTCAAAGTGAATTTCTATTTTCAAAATGGACTGGAAAAAAGCCTTTACATTTACCACTATACCCTTTTTTGGTGATGAATAAACTCTACAGCAAACACAAATTGTATTAGATATTCTGGTACAGAGTTTATTAAGTACCAAAAAGGAGTAAAATGGTAATGTGAAGGCTTTATTCCAGTCCACTTTAAAAACAAAGTTTTATTTTGAAAGTAGAAGCTGTTTCAACCAAAAGTAAGAAAATAAAATGTCAAAATTGTCAAAATTTAAAGACAGTTCAACAGATTTTTTGAGTAGAACATTAACGTACTCTAAGAGTGGTAAGAGTGCATAGTTCCCTTTAAATATCCATGGTACATGATTATCTTTGGTTTAAGCTCTAAATGTCACTCAAAGGTATTTCAAATATTTGTAACAGCTTGTTTCATAAGAATATAATACTGTATATCAATTTGATATTCACAAGAGTACATTCATACATGTCTTTGTATGTATCAGAAATAGGTATAAGACCATGGAAGGGTGTATGGATCTAGGACCAACAAGGCTGGAATTACAGATATTTTGTTTTACCTTGGCAGTGAAATTCAAAGAATTCTTAGCTGTATGCCTACATATATCTGAACAGGTTTCAGGTGTCAGTAACTGTGTTTTACTGAAGTATAAAACTCATGCAATGACAGACCCCTAGCTTGATTTAGAAAGGGGCATGGTGCTAGACTTGTTGAGGGGCACATTAATGTGCGCGCGAAATGCTGCGTCTTTTCGGCGTGGAGTCCAGGGGCACCCTTGAGGCTCAATCCCCTGGTGAAGAAGCTTTGGGATTTTAGCTATAATCATACATCTGAGAATGAACTATTCTGACTGATAAGGAACAGTCTATCATTCTGGGTTCTGTATCCATGTAAAGTATTTCATTTATGAGGCTAATTCAGATTATTAGGTTGAAGAAAGAAAAAAAATCTGAAAAGAAAACAAAATCATTTTTTTCTTATCGAGGCCCTGGGGGCAGGGCGGGCACAGAGAAGCAGGACGGGCTGCCCCTGTGAAACAGCAAAGCTAGGAGTCTGAATGATAACGTTCACAATAGAACAGGATTGATGCAACCAGGGATTTGTCATGGACAAATCCCCGATGTACCTTACGTTCCATGCACATTAATGGGTGACACACTTGTTGAGTTACCTGCTTATAAACAGTTACTCCATCTGAATTTGTCCATCCACTACAGTTAGAGACAAGTTCAATGCACTTCCATGGGTAGCGATAGAAAATGTGTACTTCTACGTAGATACTCGTCAAAACCTGTTCAGCATCTGGACGAGCCTTGAATGAACATGGAATTTGACCAGGACAGAAGTGGATGAAGACCAGGTTTTCACCCTACTCGTTTCGATAAGTGATCAGAGAACCTGGCAGGGGGGTGAGGAACCCTGCCTTCGGGACTTACACCTTTCGTTCCTCTGAAGGACGGTGAGCACCACCCAACCATTGCCCACTTTTCCTAAAGGCTGGGTGGGGGAGGAGGTGTGATGCAGATGACAAACCTCTGTGCCCGATGTCTGTGCTATATCGTTCTGCATATTTGTGGAAAAATCGCTGGTTAAACCGCAGTTAGACTTGAACCTGGGACATGCAGAATCTCAGCCGTACGCTCAGCCGTACGCTCAACCGACTGAGCTACCCGTGTAATAAAATCATCTGGATGTATTCCAAAATGAATTTATTTCTTTGACATCAATGAGAGAGTAAGGTCATTGCAGACAAATTACACTGTACCATATGATATAAAAATAATATATGACCTATTATCGTTATCACTATCATTATTGGCAAAATACAAGAAAAAGAAAAATCTTTAGAAAATTCCCCTTTGTGTGTAGTTGCCTTGGTTCCTTAACCATTGTCTTGAATACCATGTGAGTTCCTGAATACACCCACATACACCCAGTTTGAGCAACTTCCCCTTTTGCAGTTGTTGCAATACTTGTGATGACTTTCCAAAGGACTTTCATTCTCCAATATTTTCCTGCTTTCATCTGCAACTAAAAAACTGAATAGTTGTAACTGAGTGTACTCATTTTTTAAGCCCTCACCGTGCTACGTGTCGAAGACTCATGAAGACAAATTACGAAATTGTTTCCTCTAAAAAAAATTACTGTAAATGCATTATTGCACACCTTAAGTGAAATATTGACTGATTGATCACAGATGCACACATATATCTCTTTAGCCTCCAAATAATACTGCATACTTTCTTTTAGCGTGCTTAGTACTAACATGTTACATGAAAGATCTTATTGAAATTGCAATCATAAAACAATGTTAATCAGAACTTCAGATATTACAAAAGTATTTTTATAAGTGGGATGATTTTTCAAATGGTTATCACCGCAGTTTCGAAACCTTTTAATTCATTGATCAAATACAATTCTGATATGCTCATTTATACCCTCATTTAAAAATCATCAATATTTTTTTGAGCAACTAAACACAGAAACAACGCACTGCAGCCCAAGCTCCACTAATCACAATTTTCAGATTGGGGCAACTTCCGCTTGTTCTGATGAGCGTGGGCGAATGAGAAATGAATAAAGGTATGCTGCATAACTGTGCATGGTAAAATTAACCCACTGTTGGTGAGCACCCAAATGAAGAAAGGTTGGTGATTGTTCGTAATAACTATATAGCTGACGCTTGTTCTTGCGGAGCTTCTTGTGAGCACGCACCGAGCTGGACATGTGGGAATTGATGCAATTACTTACGGGCCGGAAATAACAGATTAAGAAATGTTAAATAGGTCGGTGCTGATTACAGACCCTTGAGCAAGAAGCGTCATTCTGCTAATTACAAAAAATCTGAAGTGACCATATCATTTTCATGCATAGTACAGAGTACTATTAGGCAGGGTAGTATGTAAGACTATACATAATAAACTGGGTTGAAAATTACATTTCCAAAGCAATAACGTGTCACATATAATGTTGGTCTGTGTTTGATATGAAGTGAGTACTTTGCACTCTGTATTGCAAATATGAAATAATATGTGATAGTATATTTCTCTTAATGTTTTTCATATATGACATCTTACAAATTTGATGATTACAAAAATATACTCCAATTCAATCAGAATACTTAAAATTCCTCTTACTCTCACAATAGGCGAACTAGTTTTGATTACTTCCAGAAAAAGAAGGGGGAAAAAAACAACCTATTTTCATTATTTTCTTTATCAAGTAATGCAAAGCTCATATAAAAAAAAAATATTGCTTGTAACTGATAAATTTTATATAAGACTTTAAATTCAAACAGTAATTGACTCAAAAAGTAACCTTAGCATTCATGTACAACTTCCTAACAGCTGAATCAGGATAGGATTGCAGTATACAGTATGAGAATGTTACTGATATATCCATCCTATACTGCAGGCATA
>JAIGNY010001008.1:1717500-1912500 GCA_020152595.1 Chiridota heheva
ATATAAGAGCAAAACACATGCAGGTGCAGAGCAGACATGTCCTCCATTCCTTCTTGGTCAACAGGCACAACACAGATAATTTTGCAGAATAATGCCCTATATAAAGGACAGCTGATTACCCTAACCCATTTGGAAAAGTGGTGCAGATGGGCACCTTTTATTTATTTATTTATTTATTCTTTTTCCCAAGCCACTTCATTTCCTGCAATTTGCAGCCTTTCAGATCAGGCGTAATAGAAACTGAAAACTATTAGAAGGAATCATTCATATTTCTGGAAAAAGTAGAAAGGTAAGAACGGATGCTGAATGACTGATTTGAGAAAAATCCTTTTAAGTTAGTCATAAAGAAAATCACTTGTCTGGCTGCCCAAGACAACCAAAACTTATATCCCGGTGATCATACCATTTTTTTAAGTTAGGTAAACATATTTTTGGCACAGTTTGAGCTAAAACATATGCACATAAAATACTCAGAGCAATATGATTTTCTTTCTGTGAAATAAAAAGTGATCATTCTAAGTGGACAAGTTGCCATCACGTGGATATGTCAGACCTTCTTTATAGGTATAATTCAGCACAACCAACAAATCCAAGTTATTCATTATTTGCCACAATTCTTCATTGTAATTGTAATAATTCTTCACATTTTTATTTCTCAAAATGACTTGAAGTTATTGAATTCTTGCCTTATTGTACTAAAAACTAGAATATTAGCATTTTCTAGAGCGCATACCTCTGTCCATTGCAATTCCAACATGCCTAGAATAATTTTGAGTTCATTTGATCCCCATTCCCAATATAATCTACCTCAGAAATCCTAGGCCCACCAAGATTCACCTCCAAGTTTTGATCTGTAATGAACATTTACAATCTGAACACTTAAAGATTACCTTCTGACTGGATTTCTTCCAGGGCCATACCATTGTAATCAGTTTTATTCATCAATGTTTGCTCTATTCAGCCAGGAATCACATTCCATCATTTTCCATTTGTGGCAGAAACCAATTGTTTCATTTTCATTGATTCCAGAGAACACTTGATGTAAGTCTCTTGGAGTCCAGAAAATTGATTGTTTGAATCTTCATTCAAAGTGCAAAGTCATTGTTCAGCACAAGTCATTGTTCAGCACAAAGTCATTGTTCAGCACATTCCATTGGTAAGTTTCAACGTAGTCTTGACAACTTAGTCTTGACAGATCTCATCCTAAAACATCCCCACCCCTCACTTTCTGCCCGTCCCGTTCCAATTAGTCCCAAATTGTAATCACTTCTTCATGAAACGTAACAAACCACACATCATATTTAATTAGAATCCAATCATCAGTTCTGGAGATATTTTGATGACAGACAAAATCACCATAAAATGTCCCCACCCCTCCATTTTCACCCTTTCCCTGCTCCAGTGTCTCAAATTCTAATCACTTCTTCCTTAAACAGTAACAAAACCACACACCAAATTTACTCCAAATCCAATCATCAGTTCTGGGGATATCTTGATGACAGACAAACAAACAAGAGGCAAAAACATGTCCCAACTCCCCATTTTCACCATTCCCGTTCTAATGTCTCAAATTTTAATCACTTCTTCCGTAAACAGTAACAAAACCACACACCACATTTAATCAAAATCCAATCATCAGTTCTTGAGATACCTTGATGACAGACAAACAAACAAACAAACAAACAAAAGAGCAAAAACAACCTCCGACCAACTTACAGTATGTTTAATATTGCAATTTCCTCACTGAGATACAATACAAAAGACATCCCCAAACACTAGACAGTTGATGTACCTAATAATTGTAAAATTGGGTCATTCTACCTATCATACTGTCGTCATGTCACAACTCAATGTGCTTAGATTCAAAATATGGTTGGTCCAGTCTGTCAAACTGTCTATAAGGGTCCAGTCTGTCTGTGGGATCCAGTCTGTCTGTGGGATCCAGTCTGTCTGTGGGATCCAGTCTGTCTGTGGATCCAGTCTGTCTGAGGGTCAGTCTTTCTGTAGGGCCCAGTCTGTATGTGGGCCCAGTCTGTCTGTGGGGCCCAGTCTGTCTGTGGGGCCCAGTCTGTCTGTGGGGCCCAGTCTGTCTGTGGGGCCCAGTCTGTCTGTGGGGCCCAGTCTGTCTGAGGGTCAGTCTGTCTGTAGGGCCCATTCTGTCTGTGGGGCCCAGTCTGTCTGTGGGGCCCAGTCTGTCTGTAGGGACCAGTCTGTCTGTGGGGCCCAGTCTGTCTGTGGGCCCAGTCTGTCTGTGGGCCCAGTCTGTCTGTGGGCCCAGTCTGTCTGTGGGGCCCAGTCTGTCTATATGAACAGTCTATGGGGACAGTCTGTCTGTGGGGGAAGCCAGTCTAAGGGAAACAGTCTGTCATTGGAAGAATACTTGGGAAGAATAAACTTTCTGTGACCCCAGCTAAGTACAACATCCACCTCACCCTACTCCAAGTTTCAACTTATTTTCTTTTATCTCTAGGTCACAAATCTAGAGGTAAAACACTAAAGTACAAAATGATAATAATGAGCAATCTTTGACAATCTGTACCCATAAAATTGATCTTTATATGACTTGTAACCTTACTATTGCAGCAGCATGACAGCTACCACATACATTGGTCAATGTCAGGCTAATCAAATTGATGCAAACACTCTATTTAATCAATGAAAGTTCATTATAACTGTCCTTATCAGTTTGTATCTTTTTCCCGCTTCGCAAATTTGAAATCATCCACAAATTCTCCGCAAACAAACATTAATTGATCGATCGGCTGTGAGATCAATATAATTTGTTAAATTTGATTAATCAATCATCACTGTTTTATAATCATGAATTATGCTCATGTGTTTCAGGACACAAGGTTAGTGAATGTTAATATCAAAATATTGGAGGCCACTTTAGTGAATAGATTAGAGAGCCACGTTATAATTTACAGATGACCTATATTAAGATAGAAGTGTAATACAGAAAGAGCGAGAAAAATGCATATATTCCTTATCAGTGTTTCACTGGCTTGACCAATCATCTTCAATGCACTTCTTGATACTGAGGATATCTAGATCCACTCTGAACAAATTAGGAACACTTGATCACATTGTTTTGTTCCAATTTGTCCACATGCACCAACCACATCACATTTTATTCCTGAAAGATTAGCATTCAAAAGAGTGCTTTTCCTCAAAGCAAAATCATTACTATGAAAACAGCACCCCTTTAACTAACACTACCATGTACTTCAGTCAGTTGAGACAGAGACACGCAGGAATTGCAAGAATGTGAAGTATTTTCATAAGGGCACAATGGCAACTGGCAAATACGCACAGAACAGACTCATAATGTCACCATGTTGAATGAGGCTGTAGCAGGAACCAACAGAAAGAAAGAGACAGCTAATGCCAGGAGAATTTATTCCTTCCTCTTCGAGGAATTAGATGACAATTGTCTGGTGAGAAATGTCACCGATGAAAGGATATGAGTAAGGTTCTGTGTTTGCAGAGGTGACTAGAAGTTGTGACAAAGCTATGTTTGAAAGTGATGGATGTATAAGATCTGTTTTGGGAACTGATTATATCAGTTTGTAAAAAAAAGGAATACAGTAATTGGTTAATGGGAGCTATATGTACATCATTTGTAGTGCTGCCACGTCATGGCTCTATTACGTATCGGCTCTATTATGTATCGATTATTGTGGAGAAAAGTATCGCAATATATTGGTATATAGCGATACTTTTAAGGAAACTGACTCCATTGTTAATATCACTAATGTTACTTATTTTATCACTGTATGATAAATGTAAGATAATAAATGATTTGCATATCTAGCAGACAACATGATCGAGTGACTATTACATTCATCACGCATCACACACCTTTGGTAATTCAGCCAACCTGACCATGAATCATCAAAGTGAGGGCCACGTTCTGGGCCAATTTTTCGTTATTTTTGCATATTTACATTGGAGCGTGCCAGTGTGAGTGGGGAAAAGGAGCACGATATTTAATTAGTTTCACGGTATTTTTGCACATTTTTTATGGCCTAAACTTGACTTTTAGATTTACTACCATAATGTTAGTACCGAAACGTACGAAGTAGCTTAAACTAGTTGCGCGAAAATTTCTTAGTTCTGTGTAAGTTTTTGGTATTGCAATATGTGTTGAGAGGCATATTTCATGTCGTGGGAAAAGATATATCGTAATAATCGACATTTCATGACAGCACTGATTATTTGTAATTGATATTTCATATGTACAATTGAACTACTGTATGACACCTTTGCCCCTACTGATTGTTGCAAAATATATCAGAAGCAGAACCTCTAATCCATGATTTGTAAACTGTTTTCACCTCCAGAGTTAAATTTGGACCAAGTAGGCCTAATTGGTAGAATAATGTAAATAGCAGATACATCATACTTATATTTCCATTCTCCTTCATTCAAGCAGACCATTTTAAGATACACCTAGCAGTGTAATAAACCTTGATCATTCCAACTCAACGAGGGTCAGACACCACCCATCTCAGATTTTGCTCAAATTTGATGAGAGCGTAAAGACTATCAAGGGAAGAATCCATGCCAAATTTTATTGCAAAATATTAATCGGTTCCTGAAATATAGGCCTTTAAAATTTGCCAAAATTAGGCTGAAAATTTTGAATATCTTAAAAGCTAAAGGCGTATATTAATATTTTCTTAAATTAATTTATAGACAAACAAAGGCATATATTAATATTTTTTAAAATTAATTTATAGACAACCTACAGACTTGGAATGTGGTATGAAAGTATTTTAAACCGTGCAGAATCCAATTATGTCCAATTTCTCAAAAGGGCAGTCTAAAGCAGGTTAAATAGCAAATATGTGTAGATCAAAGAGAAATTTGCGGAAATATTTGATTTTTGACAACTAAAAGTATGAAGAAAAAAAATTTAAGGAGGGACACCTAGCACAAGGTTTAAAGTTGGCATATTGATAGCGCACGTATATTAGGCCTCAAAATGGTAATGGTTATTTTTGCCTACTGGGAGATACAACCATTTGAATTTGAAGCGTAATTTTGAATTATCAAACCATATGTCATTCCATATATGGACCAAAAGTTTGTAAAACTGTCAAGTCACCATCTTGGTTCTCTCCAAATTTTGGCAGATTGAATCTTTCCAACTATAATACAGTTCTGTCAAATTTGACTTTGATAATTAACATTGATACTTTTCGAAAACTAGTCACTAGTCACCACGAGTCCAAAACTAAATAGTCATTCCAGATGTAATACACATTTTAAATCTTTTTGTCAATGACATGGAAGCTTTGTAAGACAATGTAAACAGGGTATAATGCTTCTTTTTAATAGCTGTGTATCAGTTATGCATAATTGAATGCGGTTTGTATTCAAATCTCAAATTTTAAGCTCTTGGTAAATATATGGATATTTCTCTAAAAATTTGATATTCCAAAATATATCATGCTCAGATATAGAAAATATAATCTACTGTAATTGGAATTTTGAGATATAAGACCATTTAAAAAAAAAAAAATTGCATTTCAATTCTAGTACAAATAAGTATTGTGTTATAATATGATTTCATTAACATATGAACCATCAATTTCAGGACTGGTTAGAATAGTTATTAAAAACCATATCTTAAAAAGCCACTTTGACATGTGAAAATTGGAAAAATCGGCTATTTTGTGTTTTTTAAAGATTTCTCACACCTTAAGTACCTTTCTTCTGTATGTTATAGCACAAAAAAGCACCATAACCTTTAGTATATATTACGGAGTATTCAAATATAAAATGGTAGGCGCCTGGTATTAATATGTCTTAATAAAAATAATGACCCCTAAAATGGCATATTACAGACCCCTAGCTTTGCTGTTTTACAGGGCGGTCCACCCTGCCTCTCTGTGGGCCTGCCCTGCCCCCCTAGGGGTCTGCCCTGCCCCTTATCATAATTTGTTTTGTTAAATTTTGCAATCTTTTTTTAACTTAATAATCTTAATTAACCTCATAAATGAATACAGACAGAATAATAGCATAGTAAGCAATTGTCTTGTTGGTAAAGGGGCCCCTGGACTCCATGCCGAAAAGACGCAGCGCTTCGCGCGCGCATTATTGTGCCCCTCAACAAATTTATCACCCTGCCCCTATTTAAATCAAGCTAGGGGCCTGTATTATGCATGGAAATGGTAAAAAAAAAAAAACATATTGAAGGGTTTTGAGGTGATCAAACTAATTGTATCTGTATTTCAGTTGGTGCAAATAAGTATTGTTTCTTAGATTATATATGTAGAAAGCATTAATATCCATAGCCCCTAGTATTAGTGCTGTCACGACAAGGCTCTATTACCTATCGATTATCTTGAAGAAAAGTATCGCGATATATTGGTATATTGCAACACTTTTCAAGAAAACTGACTCACGACACAAATTGTTAATATCACTAACGTTACTTCTTTTTTGATGAACACAAGAAAAAATGATTTGCAGAACTAGCTGACGACATTATTGCATTCTACAATACTATTACGTTCATCACGCATTAGTCACGTGTTTGGTAATTCAGCCGTGACCATGAATCATCGAAGTGAGAGCCTGAGAAGCATGTTCTGGGCCAATTTTGTGTTCTTTTTGCCAACTTACATCAAAATATGCCTGTGTGGGCTGAAGGAGCATGATTTTTTTTGTTGTTGTATGTTTCAAGATATTCAAATCATATATATCACATACAGATATTTCTTTTAAATTTTTAGACCATAAAATCCCACAAATATTTTATACCAAATTTTGCACACACAAAAAAGAAAAACACCCACTTTCTTTGAAATTGATTGGCCCCTTGTGCCCCCATAATTTATCCCATGGGCAAAATGTACAATTTTCTCAAAGTTTTGAGTATTAATCTTATGGATTCAGAGGGTACAAGGTTTTAAACAATATAGAACTGAAGAAATATATTACCTCAAAAAACCCAAACATGGTAATTTAGATGTGGTTTTTGTCAAGTTTTTGGTCTTTGAGTAACCAGTTTTCAAAAAGTATCAATGTCAAATTTGGCAGAACTGCATTATAGTTGGTAAGATTCAATCTGACAAATTTTGGAGAGAATCAGAGATGTTGAGTTGACAGTTTTCCAAACTTTTGGTCCATATAGGAAATGACCCACAATGTGATAATTTAAAATTACACTTCAAAATTAAATAGTTGTATCTCCCAGTAGGCTAAAATAACCATTACCATTTTTGGGTCTAATATACATCATGATGTACTCTATCAATATGCCAAATTTTAACCTTGTGCTTGGTGTCCCTTCTTCAAATTATTTTCATACTTTTTAGTTGTCGGAAATCAAATATTTTTCCACAAATTTGTCTTTGATCTACACATATTTGTTACTTAACCTGCAATTGCAAGTCTGTAGGTTGTCAATAAGTTATTTTAAGAGAAATTAAAATACACCTTTAGTTTTTGAGATATTCAAAATAGCCGCTATTTTGAAATTTTGGGCCTAATTTGTTTTCTTATTTTAAAAACCGATATCCCAGGAACCGAATATTTTGCAGTAAAATTCACACCAAATTTAAACAAAATCTGAGCTACCTGGGTGGTGTCAAATTCTTTTTCTTCTCGTTGATTTCATATCTTATGACCACCAATTAAAGAAGGAAAACCTCAAAGAAGTTGAAACAATGACCTTCAGATGTGCAAAGATTCAAAGAACATTTCAAAAAAATTGTCATTTTGTTTTGTTTTTGTATTTTACAGTATATGAATCAATAAACTGAAATATTGGTAACAGACATATTATTAAGGGAAATTCAATCAAAATATCATTTTACAAAAATGATTATTTCATGACATGCTGAGTAATTTTTGCCTACTGATATGAACTCATGAAAGTGTTTCACAACTCAGTATGCTTCGAATTGAATCCTTTCAATGACTAATATGATGAGGAAGACACACATATCACACAAGCAATCAGTTTAGTATCTGAACTTTCTCTTGGAAACACAAAAATATCCTGAATTTGTTTTTATAAAAGGGGAAGAGAATTAAAAAAAGGAGAAGGCCCCCCCCCCCTTCCCCGCCTGACCTCATCAAACAATGGGTAAAAATGAAAAGAACAAAAAAGTCCAATCCCAATGAAATGTACCAGTACATTGAAATGCTGAATCTGAAGATAAAATCATATATCATAACAGAAATGATATAGTACTTCAGCAAAGACACAAATTCAAAACACAAATTTTTGCATAAGTACAATCATCATCTACTTTTGAGAGTAAAGTCTTGGTGCCTATTGGAAGAGTTACACAAAACTGTTTTAACAGAAAATCAAGTGAAAAACTAGTTCATAAATTTGCTTTAAAATAATCATACATTTAAAAAGAAAAGTTTTTTTAACAGGTAAATTCATACCACTTAAAGGCTGGTCACTTGTTCTGTTGCCCTTTCAGCATGACCTGGACCCTGATGCTTGTGTTGTGTCCTGAGGTTAATGGCTTTCTACAGGGATGGACACCTGAATATAAACAAAAGGAACACTGATTTACAATAAGTAGCATTTATTCCCAAGATTACTGTTGTGGGAAAAATTCAGTGCCAATAATATCTTGAGTACCATGAGTACCATATGCTGGTGGTGTACAATTACTGACTGACCTCAACAGGGCCCATTCATACTGCTGAGAACAACTCCCCTACAAGCGGTTTAAAGATATTAGACGGAGGCAACTTTAGCTGAATCGATGTAAAATCTACTAAAAAACATAAAAACAGCAAAAGATTTATTTCAACATAATCAGCTAAAAATTGGACTATTTTAGTTTTTTGAAGATTTTTGTGCAAATATTGAGCTGTTACTCTTGTGATATATGAACAAGAGTCTCTATTTTATTATGTGAATCCATTGTGTTTTAATCCTTAACCATTTCTTTTAAAGTGAAGATAATTCTAATGGAGAGGATTTGATCTTTACCAGACCCCTAACAAAACCTCAAGCTTTAGAAGGGTTTTGAACATTTTAGGGTCTGTAATTAAAGGAGGAAATATAAAGAAAAACTAAAGCATTTTGAGGTGTTTTCCATTACATACATCACATTTTTCAATATATTAAAAAAAAAAAAAGTGTACACTTTTTATTACTCATACCGTCATACGTGGAAAACTACACATGTTATTTTTAATATTCATCATTATCATCATCATCATCCTTCAGCTGCGGAGCAGGCGACCACAAGGTTTCTCCATGCACAGCAATCTTTGGCAAGTGTGGCTATCTGTTCTGCTTGAATATCTTTATCATACCCTAACATACGTTGAATGTAATTAACATAGGAGGTGTGTGGACTTCCCGATCTTCTATTGCCATGAGTTGGAATGCAGAGGGCATATCCTCTAGCAGGCTCCTCCTCTGGGAGACGAAGGATGTGTCCCAAGAATCTCAGTTGGCGATTCCTTACACAGTGGAGTTAGAAGCTCAGTGTTGGTCATGTCCAGACCCCTGCTCCTCATGAGAATTGTTCATTTATTTTTTATTCATTTTTTAAACTTAATTTTAATTAATCTCATAAATGAAATACCTTACATACATACAGAACACAGAATGATAGCATAGTAAGCAATTGTCCTGTTTGGCTCATGAATGGTCCTTATCGATCAGAGTAGTTTCATTCTAAGGTATGATTATAGCTAAAATCCGAGAGCTTCTTCACCATTGGATTGAGCACCTGGACTCCATGCCAAAAAGACACAGTGCTTCGCGCGTGCATTAATGTGACCCTCAACAAGTCTAGCACCCTGCTCCTTTTTAAATCAAGCTAGGGGTGTGATGTCATTCATATATACTGTAGTGGCATTTGAGACACAATTTATCCATTTAATATTTAGCATAATCCTAAAGGAGGGAACAAAAGCGTTGATTTGCACTCCGAGTACTGTTCCGTGTTCAGGGAGTAGTAGTTTCCCCTCCTTCATAAGTATTGACTCTGACCATGGTCTGAATGCTGACGGTCTCTGCATAAGGTAGCCTCGGTCTCTGCATAAGGTAGCCTGGCCAGCCAATACTGTACAGCGTCTCCTTGGAAATGTCCAGATCAGCTGCCTTGGAACGTTTGGGGTTGTCATACATGTCCTGGGACAACACCCAGGATTCACAACCATAGAGGATAGTCATGCAAGTCATGTAGAATAATTTCACTTTTGCAGACATGAATAGTTGGGGACTTCTTCACAGATGTTCCAGTTTCCAGATAAGCACACCATGCTAATATACAAAGATTATTAAAACACAGAATTGTTTTTTTGGGGGGAAATATTTTCTGTATTTTCTTCGAAGGTCATTAATACCAAAGCGGTCTCAACTTAAATCTAACATAACTGAGTTTGTAAATGGAATGAGGACAAGATTGTCACCATATTCAATCAATATTATTCAAATGATTTTTCAGTATATTGTTTATATAAATGTTACAATCAATTCAGATTAGTATGTCTTATTTAAATTCGGAATATTCTCTATGGGGTACTGAGTTTCTGAATATTGTTCCTCAGCGCTGCACTTTTTAGCTATACTACCTTCTTAGTTCATAATAGCTGATGGGGCCTTGAGCTCACAACCTGATCTAGCTGATACAGATGCTACAAAATAAACGCTATAATTCAGTTGGGATAGCTAATCAATTACTCACCTTGGCTACTGACCTACTGCAAGTGTCTATAAATATATCAACTCAAGAGAGGAAAACAACAATCTTCTTTCCTCCGCATATTAAAATTGTAAGCCTTTTTAATCAGAAGACCTACCCTCAAAAGATGAATAAGGCTTTTCAAGGATTTTACAACCACCGCCTTGATTTATCACAAACAACAAGAGTACTTACACTGTATAAATTATTACACTGTGCAAACGTACTCTGCGCCAGTATAAGACTGGACTATGAATCAACAGGGTTTTTCCTCCCTTTTTCAGTTGCACCTTTGCTGTAACAAATTTCACATTTTATTGAATAGTCAAGTATTAAACTTCAAATAATTGTTTTTGATTGAAAAAAATCAACATTTTTTTCAAATTTGGTTCTCTTTTTTAACATTCTAGCAATTGCGACTTAGTGCTTTACATAATAGCTACTGTATATACTGTGTAAGTAATCATAATACTCTCTAAACAGAAACAAATACATAGTAGTACAGTAGTAAACTGATAGGTAAAATAATCTTTAACAATGTGGCACAATCAAGGATCATACAATACAAGTGAATAGTGGCAATACAAGTGAATAGTGGCAATACAAGTGAATAGTGGCAATACAAGTGAATAGTGGCAATACAAGTGAATAGTGGCAATACAAGTGAATAGTGGCAATACAAGTGAATAGTGGCAATAAAATAATCTTTATTATTCTTCTATCATTTACAAAATATTCAGAAGTTGACCTTAAAGGATGAACCAATAGAGAGCCTCAAAATATTCAGCAACTCAGCTTGTGAACATTACTGAACAATTCAAATTTGTTCTTGCACTGTTTGCCCACCAGGGCATTGACCTTTCAATATGAAATGTTGAAAACACCTTCTTTTAAATTTGCTTCACAAATGTTGCAACATGATGAGTTTCCAATGAGCTCACGGGAGGATGCAACTACCTACAGCATATGAAAGAGAGGCCTCAACAGACAGCATAAAACTAGAGGCGCTTAACCAGGGTAGCAAGAAATCCTAAACTTGATTTGCCACGCATGAAAGGATATTTGTCTGTCTGCAGAATCATCAGACGTTAGCTTATCTACAGTATGAGTATAGCTACTCTTTATTAACATTTATTCATCTACAGTGACTAGCTTATCACTGTACACAGACCTACACTTCATGTTATGTACTCCAAATGAAATAGCCTAGCTGTCTGTCTAGGTCTAGCCAAAATTATATGATATCTTACATTCCAAACAAAATTCCACAATTCAAAATTTCATATAAAAATCTTTTTGTATGATATCCAACTTACATGAATGTTGCCAATTTATTTTCTTTACCAAATAAAATAATACCATGAATTACCAAGAAAAGCATATACAATATTTTAGGAATATGGAAAATCGCAATAATGAAGAAAGCAAACAGACAAAAAAGAGTGTCATCGAAGAAGCACATTAAGGAGATTATAATTGTTTTCCAAGTCATGAAAATAACAACAACTGCATACAGAAAGTGATTAATAACAAAATTAATGATTATTGCAAAATCCTAAAGAAATAAACTGGGTCAAGAATGGTGTACACAGAATTAAAATGCAACAGAGAAATTAAAACACTTGTTGGGATAGTAACATGTACAGCAACATAATTATAACTGCGGGAAAATCGGGGAGTTGCAGAAAGAAAAAAAACCTTTGGAAGCTGTATATTGGTCCCTCCTATACATACACACACATATGCTTCAGTGAATCAAACACACACACATACATACATACATACATATATACACACACATACATACATACATATATATATACATTTCTCGAGTAAACAGCAGTATATAAATGTGGCAAACATGTGCTCTAAAAATGTCCCCCCCCTCCTCCCCTGTAATTGTGTGATGAAAAGTACATTAAAATGTGAAAAAGGGAAGTATATAAAGATGTATTTACTACACTAGTATTATTTCTGTTGCAATTTTTCGTGGGAAGATTTTTGACACCTTGATTCATAGGCAATCTTATAATTAATTCCACTTCCCACTTTCAAGAAGGTTTAAAATTTTTTATAAAAAGCAGCAAAACTGAATACATATATTTAAAACAAAATTATTCTCAAGCCTATAACCATTAGACAAATCTGCAAATAATTGATGTTCTTGAGTAATTTAGTCTCCATTCCATCATATCTGCATTGACCACATTACTTATCCTTCATTGTTTAACAACCAAGTTCAATCAGAAATTTGTTTCACAATACCCTGGATCATTGTATGTATTCTAAACTGCATTGAGCATCTAAATATGTCTTCAATCCATCACATAAAGATAACAAAAATATTATTAATCCAACCTAAGATTTTTAAACGAAAACCACATTCTCATTACTACAGCTGTCAGGCAATTATCCCATGGTGCAAGGAATGTAACAGTATGAGGTTAGAGACCTGTACCAAAATAGAAACTCCATGAACAAGGTAAATAATTAGCTATCAAGCATGTCTGTCTGTAACAACAGACCACGATAGTGCTATATTAGTTGCAATAGCACTCTTACCACAGGTGTATAAATTTACATATTCTTTGGAAACCAGATGGCATAGATAAAGTTGGGAGTAAAAATTAACCATGAATGTTTAAATTAAGGGCAAATTACTATTCACTGCTTGACATGTGGATTAATTTCTTGCAGGTAGCAATGAGTTCATGTTTAAAGGTATATATGGACAGGTAGCAACCACTTTGCATAAATTGATACAAATACCCTTCATAAAACACTCACCACAAACTTTCAAGATCGATTCAAAAATGTGAAAAATCCGGCTTATTTTTACATCTCTAAACATATGCTCATTATGCATTGGTTTTTTTCTTGACATGAGGGTAGGACAGTATGTCATATGGCAAATTCGACTCAAGATTCGAATAGGATATATTATAGAAGGCCTTTGTCAATCGACAACTGAACTAGAACGGTAAATACCATCATGGCCCACATGCCAGTGCAAATTGACACCCATATCATATGACCCAGCCAATTATGAAAATGGCATCTCACACTAAATCCCACATGGCATCCCATGTCCCACATGACATCCCACCCCATGTTCCACACAACATCCCATCCCATTCCTTGTCCCACATGGCATTCCACAACATCTCCCCCATATGTCCCACATGGCATTCCACCATGTCCCACATGGCATTCCACCATATGGTCCCACATGATATTCCACCATATGTCCCATGTGGCATCCCATTCTATGACCCGTATGGCATCCCACCCTGTCCCGCATGGCATCCCATCCCATGTCCAACATGATATCCCATCCCATCCCTTGTATCTCCCACATGGTATTCTACCATATATCCCACATGTCATTCAACCATATATCTCACATGACATTCCACCATATATCCCACGTAGCATTTCACCATATATCCTACATGGCATCTCACACTATGACACATATTGCATCCTACCCTATGTCCCACATGGATCCCATCCTATATCCCACATTCATGCAGCCATGTCCCACATGGCATCCCTCCCTATGTCCCACATGGCATCCCTTCCTATGTCCCACATGGCACCCCCTTTGTCCGACATGGCATCCTCCTTTGTACCACATAGCATCCCTCCCTATGTCTCCCATCTTATGTCCTGCATTAGTGACTTCCCACCTGATGTCTTACATGGCATCCCACCTTATGTTCCACATTAGATCCCACCTTATGTTCCACATGGTATCCCTCCCAATGACATCCTACTTTGTCCCACATGGCATCACATGTACCCATGGCCTCCTACCCTATGTCCCACATAGCTTCCTACCCTATGTCACACATGGCATCCCAACCTATGTCAGACTGTGTTACTCGTGTCATTCCACCCCATGTCCCACATGGCATGCCACCCCATGACCAACATGACATCACATGTCCCGCATGACATCCCATCCCATAGCATTCCACCCTATGTCGCTAATGGCATTCCACCATATATCCCACATGGCATCCCACCCCGTTCCAAATGGCATTCCACCCTGTGTCCCACATGGCATAGGCTCCATAAGAAGTCTTGTCCTAGCTATCACAGTCCCCAACTGAGCACACTATGTATGAAAGTCTGTCAGTCCATATAATAACTTATATGCAAATGACCCATTGAATAAGAAAAAAAGGTGGTAAAATAATCATGCCTGATATAGCCCTTGGTAGATACCAATTCCATCCTATGTCCTGCATGGTCCCCATCCATGTCCCATATGACATCCCTCCCTATGTCCATTATGCAGTCACATCCTGTTACACTCTCTGACTGAGCATACTAAGTGAAAAAGTCTCATCAGTTCATACACTGCAGCAACTTTATGCAAATGAACACAATAATAAAGGCGGAGTTTAATAATCATGCCTGATACAGACGTTGGTGCACAAATATTTGAAAAAGTTTCAAGGGTTTTAAACCTCCAGAGACACTTGAGGATCTCTTAAGAATTTGGGAAAATTTTATCACCTTACAGTTATCTTCGAAGGAAATATCAAGTGTTTGGTAGACTTTTAAAGGTTTGGTTTGTTGATGTTTAACGGCACCTCAACTGTGCCGTTTTTGAGGTAACTATTTTTCAACCTGTGTGAAAAACTTTAACATTTAGTAAGAAAATTCAAGCCTTCCGTAAGGATATCTGAAGAAACGTTAACTTTCTCTGAGGAACTCTGAAGAAACTTAACACTTTCAAAGGAATTTTCAAAAAACTTTGATTTAACATTTCCTAAGGAAATCTCAGACAAAACTGTGGACGGCTGGACGGACGAAATCGCCATTACATGTAGGTTCGCATTATGATTCGCATGCTCACCAGAAATGAAAGCCGAAAAACGTCACGATTTTTCTTCATGTTCAGTCTGGTCAGAAGACTCAGATGAAGAGAAAGACACTTCTGAAGAACTTTTGGCCAGGGGTGAAATATGTCCCTATCAATTTGAGACAGAATTTAGTGATGAAGACGAAGATGAGAACGAAGGTGATCCACTCCCATTGAATGATACACAATGGTTAGATAACCTGTAGAAATTCCCCATTAACTTTTCTTTTGCCCTTTCCCCAATTGTTTACTCACTCAAAAAACGAAGAATAACTTTTTAAATTATGTTTATCTGTACCATTTTTGTATAATGATTTATGCGGATTCCAAATTTTGTTCCAAAAATGATTGTATACACATTGTTTACAGATTATACCAGAACCGTCAAAAATGCATGCCATTACGACTGACACAATGAGACAGTGAAGTAGGCCTATATGTATTTATGAATAAGTATTACTATTTTTACTATTATACATTTATAAAGCATTCGCTTCTACAAAACAGAAATGCAATCCTACAAAACAGAAATGCAATCAGTGGAGCTTTACAACCTTTAGAAAATTAATAGTTAGAATCAATACAAATAAAATAAAATAAACAGAAAAAATATATATACATATATAAGAAAACGAAATACACGCCTCTTAAGGTTCACCTCTTTATTGCTTGGATGGCGTGGGGTAACTGCCCAACATCTTATTAAACATAGATAACGAAAACTCTTCATAAAAGCATTTAAAAAGGAGTGTGTGGTAACAAAGAGAATAAGCCTAGTTGAAATTCCTAACTACAGAACTGAAGTATGATAAAGAATGCTGTTAGAAAGCTGGTATGTAAATAAACTAGAACTCCCGCTTAACTGAAAACCCTTGACCTTAAAACTTAAGACCAATCAAATACAAGAATAAAGTTAGTTTTATAACTTTCTAGATAAATTAAATAATCACTCTTACATTATTCCCCTATTTCCAAATGAAACGCCCTCGTTTCTTTATCTTAATAACTATAATACAAATATTTAATACCCTTGATTTTATATCATTATTTTCATATTTACAAGATTATTATTATACCCTGATATCCAATTTCGTCAAGTTCTGAGTCAGTCAAAATGTCAAAGAAGAAGATAGTCAAATTTTAAAACGCGCGAAATATATGCACAAATTAATATGTAAATCGCGAATCGCGTATAACGGTATAAAGTTAAATGAAGATGTTACTTTATGAGATGATCAGTGAAATAAATAAACACCCAAACATTGTGCAAGTTTTGCAAGTGACACATTGATTTAAATATGGAGTCACGTGTAACGACAATTATTGTTATCAAAACCCTTTTTAGTATTAAGTTAAATATATTAGTATAATAGTCGTATAGTTGACTATTTACAAATGACGTAATTGAATCATGTACAATCATAATCTGAGAGATATCGAGGAATACGTATGGGACGGTCCCTTCGAGAACGCAAGGTTGGGTTCGGTGGGGAGTGGGGCACTTGCACATTATCCACTCGTGGCTGGTGCACAACTGGTTCATTAGTATGAGTTGTGGCTCGTGGAGGGTAAAATGGCAATGATCCTGAAAGCGCTGTGAAGGATGGTGTGAGATTGTTAGGACGTGGTTGAGAAGAAGCAACTGGTTGTTCTCGCCACGGAGACCTATACGGTTTTAAGCGATTGTGATGTACGATTTGAAGTGGCTTGGTGCTGTTGGTAAGATCTTGTATCTGGTATACAACAGAAGGATCTGAGTTGTTGTGCATCGGTTTGATGACTTTGAATGGTCCTTTCCATTTCGGTTCTAGTTTCATCCGACGATTAGTTGGCATGTCAAGCCATACTAGGTCGTTTGCTACGTATGGTGTGTAGCGACATTTCCGATCGTGGTAATATTGTTGCTGTGCTCGAGAATCTGCTGATGTCTGATGAATATGTTCAAATGCCGACTGTAAACGAAACTTGAGTGATGCAGCATACGCTGCAGGAGTATTCGGTGTTGCACTAGAATGAGTTTCATGAACTCCGAATTTGACAGAAGGCGGTAATCTTGGTTCTCTGCCATGTGCCAAATAAAAAGGAGTGTGTGGTAACAAAGAGAATAAGCCTAGTTGAAATTCCTAACTACAGAACTGAAGTATGATAAAGAATGCTGTTAGAAAGCTGGTATGTAAATAAACTAGAACTCCCGCTTAACTGAAAACCCTTGACCTTAAAACTTAAGACCAATCAAATACAAGAATAAAGTTAGTTTTATAACTTTCTAGATAAATTAAATAATCACTCTTACATTATTCCCTATTTCCAAATGAAACGCCCTCGTTTTCTTTATCTTAATAACTATAATACAAATATTTAATACCCTTGATTTTATATCATTATTTTCATATTTACAAGATTATTATTATACCCTGATATCCAATTTCACAAGTTCTGAGTCAGTCAAAATGTCAAAGAAGAAGATAGTCAAATTTTAAAACGCTACCAAATATATGCACAAATTAATATGTAAATCGCGAATCGCGTATAACGGTATAAAGTTAAATGAAGATGTTACTTTATGAGATGATCAGTGAAATAAATAATCACTCTTACACATATATAACTCATTTGAAAGATTAACGAAAGAGATACGTCTTTAGACTCTTTCTAAATAGCGTATGTTTCTTCATTTCAATGGGGAGTGTATTCCTCTCTATTAGTAACCTAGTATGATAAGTTAATTTCCTCCTGACACAGAATATAACTAACTTACACATTATCTAAAATTTCTTAATTCAAAGGACAGATATCGCGTCAACGTGGATCCGTGGAAATCAGAAATACAATACAATACGTTTCTGATTGGCCAAAATGTTAATAAAATCACTGACCATACACCGACAAGCCAATTCATTACCGCCACAGAAGTGACGATACTGGTGAAGGTCAAGACATTTTTTGAGACAAGATTCCCTCTTTAATTCAGGTTAACAGCAATAACAAATAAGAACACAACACATGTAATGCACTTCAGTGCATGAAAAATGATTACAAATTTCTGCCCATGAATAATCTGACAGTGCATTTGAAACACTTGTCTACAATAATACCTAGCAAATTTTGTTGAAACGTTCCAACACTGATTGTTGATGCTACAAATGTAAAGCAGCAGTTGGTGCACTCCATGAAAACTCACCTCACTGAAGCCCAAATACAGACTTGGAATGTGGGGAAAACCCTAACTGTTATGCGGAAGGAGGGCGGGGCGGAGGGGGAGCAATGGATAATTGATAATACAATGACCCGCACCTTAAATCTAACATTATTGAAAGACACATTTGTGTATGCAAGATCTCAAAGAGCCACCACTACACACTTTGTCAAAAAAGTCACAGCTTCTAACAGCTTTATATCAAACCTGCTCTACAAGTGATGAAAACTCTCTTTTAATTTCCATACTCATGTGACCTAAAAGAGTGCAAAGAGAACCAAAACAAAGAAACTACCAGCTGGACAAACCGTCTCTGCGGCCTTTGTTCATGTGACTCATTCGTTTCCATGGAAACTACCGGAAAAATTATGTCAGACATCATGTTCAAACACAATGCCACCAGGCAGGACAGAAAGACAATCTGAAAGGGAGTATGTCTAACATGGAGTTGCCATTTGGTTGACTCGACCACAGGCTCTCAGGAATATAGATTTCTAACATCAAGGGACTAAGTACATGTATTTTGATATCCAAATAGTTTTATAACCACTTGAAAATGTCGTTATTTATATCCATATATCACGAACTAATTGTCATTTTTGGAATATTGTTTAGGATTTAAAAATGAAACATCTTGTTGTTTAATTTTCTATAATTCAAAGGTTTAAACTTTAATATGAAAGGTGATCAAAAGAAACAAAATGGTGAAGAAACTACTTCATTCCATTAAGAAGATGTTTAAATTGAAAGCTATGTCTTGTGTAGAACTGACAAAGCCACAAAAAATCTGCAAAAAACAAGATTATCTGGTTTCAATCATTTTTCTACACAAATAAGACAAAGATTTTAGTAGTTTCCCCACTGTTTCTTTTCGAGTCCAACTTTATTTTAGATGACCTTGACCACTAACCTAATCCTTTAAATGTGAAAGGCAATTTCCACTCAGACAGCTCCTACACACAAAGAATTAAATAAAATACTTTTATGGCAAACAGTTTTAGATCAAGGCCTGAAATATCTTACCAGTTGATACTGATGTTGTATTCATTTTCTAACACTTATGCATGTTATACATGTAGGAATTTGTATGAAGTGATATGAAATACTACTGGTATTGAACTTGGAAACAGCATGTATGTGAACACCAGTGACTGCACAGCTCAAAGTTCATGTTAAATACAAACATAAGCGTAATGGTCACATGTGTTATGTTATGTCTACAATTTTCTGTGCATTAGTTTTCATTTACGAAACAAAAGTGCATTCTATGTCAAAATATTTCTAGACTTGTCTGTACAAGAATTAAGGAATTTAGAACAATCCATATATGTAAATATCAACATGTATGGAATATGGAAGGGACTGGAGTCTAGTATACTTATCTCTCTTACCGAAAATGTAGGACAGAAAATGAGATATACAGTATGTGTTTACAGATCTGTTATATGACATGTCATGTATGTACAAGTTCCTGGTGAACATGATAGGACCAAAAACTTAAATTAAAGGATTAGTTCAGTGGTCAAGCATGTTTATCTTATTTGAAGGAGAACTTCAAAAGAAACAAAATGGTGAAGAAAGCTTTCCAAAATCTTATTCTGTTAAGGAGATATTTAAGTTTAAAGTTTGGTATCATTTGAGTAGAAATGACTGAAATCAGACTACTTGTGATGTCATTGCCTCAGATTCCTCAGTCTTTATGTATTCTATCATATTTTGTCCTGCAATTTTGTAGCTTAAAAACCATGGGATATGTCAAAAAATTAATAAAACTGAATCTAGGAGGGGTATTTATAATATACCACCTGAAGAAAGTTTAAGGGAAAATAATTTAAAGTGAACAAATTAAATAAACTTTCTTAAAATACATAAAGACTTTGAGGAATCTGAGGCTGTGACATCACTAGTCTGATTTCAGTCGTTCCCACATAAATGATACCAAACTTCAAACTTGAATATCTCTTTAATTAAATAAGATTTTGCAATGTTTTCTTCACCATTTTGTTTCTTTTGAAGTCCTTTTTCATGATGGACATGAATCTGAATCTGAATCGGTTAAGACGGCAAAAATCCTTCAGCTTGACCACTAAACTAATCCTTTAAGATGTTATTATTTGTTTGTGCTCATGTTGCATACAGTTGTTCTATAGCAACAGTATCTTTTTTAAATGTCTTTATAAGAAATAAGAGTGTTGTGCACTTTTAACCCATTTTGTTGTTTGCTGACAAATCTTTCTCAAGGCCCTAGGTAAGAAATGGATTGAGCTCCCAAACTACTCAGAAATGCTGTTTTTCTTTCAACTTTCAAGAGAGTTTCATTCAACAAGCCCACCAGAAATGACTGCCTGTTTATTTATCTTGATTTGAAACAATTCTTGTATGATTTTCAGAATTTCAAATTAAAAGTGCAACACACTGTAGCACTAAGTTGTAGTGCATTAGAAAAGTAAAATGGCCACCATCAGGTGTTCATTTTATGATTGTAATGTTCCAAAATGTTGTTAAATGCGTCCCATTTATGACAATGGTGTTATCATTAATTTCTTTAAAGTTTTCAGCTATATATGTATATTTTTTTAATTTTTTTTTCTTAACAGGAAGGTTTAACTTTTACAATTCAGCTAAACATTGTTGTAGAATCCAGGAGATATTATTGGCAAAACTACAGCCCTCAAAAACATGGGTAAAAGAAAATCTAGTACTACAAGCATCATATATTACTATCATTATACTCATCAGCACAGTAAATATCTATCCATAGTCCCACATGTGTGACCATTTCCTTCTTATTCCACTCATACAAGCAGGAAGGTATTCCAGCACCTACACAGCCCAATGCACAAACACAGAGCTATTACATACTTGCTCCTTACAAGCCTCAAGTTAACCATTCTTTAACAGCAAACCTTCAAATACAAATACCAACTTCCGAAAACCTGTAAAGCAAAGCCACCAACACAGACCAAATACATTCTTTGGAGCTTTTGTACAGTCACAAAGGTGACTATTCTTTCAGTGTTTTGACCTCCCTCTGGAAAAAGACCAAGTTTATTTCTGAACAAAGAAGATACAGTACTGGTGCATTCTGCATATTTCTATTGTATTTATTTATATAGTTGGGGGTATATATATGGAAAGAATTTGTATAAGAATTAAATTGAAGTTCACCTACGGACACAACCAAAACTTACATAATGACCATCTGTATCTTCACCAACAATCAATGTAAACTATTCAATAACATACATTCGTTCAATCAATTAATTTTCTAAATCTACCGCTCTCTAATGGATAATTCACATGGGCAAAAGTACAATATACGAACCTTGATTCTAATGAATGACCGAGGCATACAAAATTTAAAAAAAAATGTCTTGCAAATAAACTAAAAGCTATCAAAGTATCTACATAACCAACCACCCGAAACACACTATGACTGTTTATTGGCAATTAGAGAGTACATAAAACAATGTTGCAAACATCAAACAAAGATGACAAAACCATTGATATAATGAACTTCTAAAAAAGCACACCTTCAGTACAACAAGTTTTAATGATGCTGTACGTTTCATTTCTGCTGCTTAAATTTTACACCAACATCTCAATACTCTTCCTACGCATTAAAATAATTACTGTAGAATACAGAAAGTGCCTTTGACAACATTTTATGTAACGCCCACCTACAGCATTATTTTTTCATATTAAGTAATTTCAAACATTTGGAAGTAAATCACACCACATGCATTTGCATTCACTTTCGGCAATTATGTCCTCCATATCCCCCCAACTGTTTCGGTTTAATTAAAACTAAATAAAACATTTATCTTGGCATTCTTTGCTTCCAGCAATTCAATTTCCCAATATGTTCTCAAAAACATGAAATATCAATATTATTCACATTCAAAATAAGAGAGGTGTGAGGGCAATAAACTGTTGATTTTAATTTTTACAATGTTCAATATTCAATATTCTGTGTACTTCTTTCCATGTTACGGACTAACATCTTTATACAAAAATGTATTTCAAAATCACGCGTTTATTCAAGAAAATTATATTCCTGGATTACTCGAGCTGTTGGTCTAAACTGTGTGGTTGTACTATCAATTACAATTTACAATACCACTGGACAGTCAGAGTCAAATGTGCTGATTAAGAAACAAGATAGTGATCCATGCAGTTGCTGATCTCATCACCTTAAGCATATAGCATTGTGGGGATATAACTAACAGGGTCACTATAGCTCTGTGACTTTTGACCTTGTGACCCCAAAGTCAACGGTACAGAAGTTAATGTGCCAAGGTACCATGGTACAACATAAGGTTGGTCAGCATAGGTCTTACGGTACCACTTTTGAAGTTTAAAAATTCCATTAATTACCATTCCAAAAATATGGGGGAAAATGACTTACAGCAGTCACTAGTTCTGTGGCATTTGACCACTTGACCCCAGATTTACATGACACACATCCCATGTGCCATCCCACCTGAAATCCAGATGACATGCCATCCTGTCTCACATGTCATTACACTGTCCCCATGCAATCCGACCTTGTCCCACATGCCATCCCGGCTTGCCATGACTCGACCTTGTTTCACATGCCATGCCACCCTGACCCACATGCTATCCCACCCTGTCCTATATGCCATGACATCCTGTCCCACATTCCATGGTACCCTGTTCCACATTTGATCACATCCTGTCCCCAATGCCATCCCACCTTCATCCTTATTCCTACATCTACCAATTATTCTATCATCTTCCACCCAACATTCTTTCCTCTAACTCCCACCCAACATTCTTTCCTCTAACTCCCACCCAACATTCTTTCCTTTAACTCCCACCCCTCACTTCTATCAACTCATCATATCCCATTCACCTACCACCCCCCTTTACCTGCCATCCCTCTTCACCTGCCTCACCCTTCACCTGTCTTCCCCTTCACCTGCCATCCCCCTTCACCTGCCATCCCCCTTCACCTGCCATTCCCCATTACCTGACATCCCCCTTCACCTACCATCCCCCTTCACCTGCCATCCCCTTCACCTGCCACCCCCCCCATCACCTGCCTTTCCCCATCACCTGCCACCCCATCACCTGCCATTCCCCATCACCTGCCATTCCCCATCACCTGCCATTCCCCATCACCTGCCATTCCCCATCACCTGCCATTCCCATCACCTGCCATTCCCCATCACCTGCCACCCCTTCACCTTCCACCCCTTCACCTTCCACCCCTTCACCTTCCACCCCCTTCACCTTCCACCCCTTCACCTTCCACCCCCTTCACCTGCCATTCCCCATCATCATTCCCCATCACCTGCCATTCCCCCATCACCTGCCATTCCCCCATCACCTGCCATTCCCCCATCACCTGCCATTCCCCCATCACCTGCCATCCCCATCCCCCTTCACCTGCCTTCCCCCTTCACCTGCTATCCCCCTTCACCTGCCATCCTCCGCTCATCTACAATCCTTCATTCACTTACCAAGGCTACCATCTTCTATTCATCAACATGCCCCATTCACTTACCATGCCCCATTCACTTACCACCCCCACCCCCTTCACCTGCCATCCTCTGCTCATCTACCATCCTCCATTCACTTACCAAGACTACCATCTTCTATTCCTCAAAATGCCCCATTCATCTAACACCCCCATTCACCTACTACCCCAACCCACCTATTGCCACCCACTCATCTACCAAATAAACTCTTAACCAACTCATCATTCCAACCTTCAATATAATCTCCCTGATCGATCTACCAAATCAGAATAAAAATTCAATACAGATTAATTTGCAGATTATCATAAGTCCATTATTTGTCCATTCTATTCAAGCAAAGACCTTTTGTTATTTTGCTATTCAAATGCAAGACAATATAAATTCCATTCAGTTGCCAGATCTATTGTATAAACAGTATAAAATATTTCCTTTCTTTTCTTCATGAATGTTGACCTACTGTGGTGTAGCGGTTATCATACCTGCCTACAGACCACGAGGCCCCGGGTTCAATCCTGGGGTGGGTAGACACGCCAGTGCACCACAACTGGTTATCGAAGGCCGTGGACATTGACTTGGTTGTCGATGTTATGTCTGTCCGTACGTCGTACCTGTGTTCTCGTCCGGGTCGTATTAAGCGTTTCGTGATAGCATTTGTACTATCATAACCGAATACGCAGGCGACGACCCTGTCATTGTAAGTGTGTGTTCAACTCTCTCTCTCTCAGATCTATTGTTTATTTTTTTGGCTATTCATTGGTAAGACACTTCATTATAAATTGCATACAGTCCGTCATTTCTATTATTCAACCTTTTTCAATCTTAGATGTGGACGGACAACAGATGTGGACGGACAATAGATGTGAACAGACAATCAATGTGGACGGACAATAGATGTGGACGGATAATAGATGTGGACCGACAATAGATGTGGACGGACAATAGATGTGGACCGGCAATATATGTGGACGGACAATATATGTGGACGGACAATAGATGTGGACGGACAATAAATGTGGACCCGACAATAGATGTGGACCGACAATATATGTGGACGGACAATATATGTGGACGAACAATAGACGTGGACGGACAATAGATGTGGACGAACAATAGATGTGGATGGACAATTGATGTGGACAAACGGACGGATGAATCAACGGTAAAGATGCTATATCCCCTCTTCACCAACTTCGTTGGTGAGGGGATAACAAGTGTTATTCTCCATTCTACACTGTTTACATGCTTATACATATATAGCTCGACTCTTTCTTCCTGAAAATTTATAACATACATTAAGAACACAAATTTGTAAGAAGCTGTTCCAAGTAGTAGATGTTTCACTAAAAGTATTGCTATTTCCTTAAAAAAAAAAATTTTTGTTGCAATACATCTTTAATTAATTTCAACTGATAAAAACATTGCTATTACAGGATGTATTACATCAGATTTGATTATGATTGCTTCAGCAATTCATGAACTCCTTATAGTATAATAAACCAATATTTTCATAAACATCATGATGGTCATGTGATTACTGCACTTTCATACTCCCTGCCCATAGATACCCAGTTACAACCGTAACAATAAACTTGACCCAGATTTGAAGTCAGCAAATCACTGTTGACTAGGCCTGAAAAGGTCACAGGGTGAAAGTAAAACCCAAGAATGTAAGGGCATGGAAAGGAGCTGAATATGGCGGTGAATGCAATCAATTTGTACAGTCAGAGGTAGTTCTTTCTTTCTCATTGCAATAGGGCATACAGCTGCTACACTCGCAATACATGAATGAACTAAATACACAACAAATTCATGGCAACTTCAGCTGTGTAAATGCCATGTTACAGACACTGTGTGTAACAATCATTTTTATATCTTAGGGCACATTTCTTATCATCAGGGACTAAATTAAATGTATTTAGTTCGTGGTTAAGTATTGTTTTTAGGTACATAACAAAAAAAAGGCACTGATATACAAGACTGGTTTTAAAATTCAAAGTATGGGATGCAGTACAGTAGCAACGGAGTGCACAGTGTATTCGAAGCGCAAACATGCAAAAGGAAGTCCATTCAAACAGAAGGAAGTTACTAAAGGTTTTTTTCTTTTTAGATATGACAGAATAATCCTTACACATATTAAGAATCAATAATTAGACACATCTACAAATTACCGTGTGCATTTTAAAGTTTATTTTACCCACAGCAGTACAAATGTTTATGATTTTTAATCACAAAGATATGTCTTTCATTTTGAAAATGCATCTTTTAATAGTTTTAATTGACGACTAACACTTAAGCATTTTGTTATGAACTTCTTTCTGATGATTATCTAACAATGAAGATTATTTCACGTCAAAAGAAACAGCGAACAAAGGTATTTCTACAAAAGTATTTCTTCTCATAGAAATATAAATATGGTACTGGCATGACTTTCAAAAATGATCAGGACAGCCCACAGGCAGTCTATTTGTTACCTGCTGCCTCTAGCTTTATATTAACTTTTATAGTACCAAGAAGTATTTCCTTACATTTTACAACTCTTCAACAATAACACTGATGGGGCTTTCAGTTTTAAAGAAATATTCCCATGGTTTTTTGTAAAAATGTATATGAAAGAGCATACTTTTAGAGACAATTTGGTACAAAAATCAGGTAAATATCATATTCCACTCAGGAGGTATGGATTTTTAAAGTTTTCCCAACTGCATTTTGAAGTTTTTATACAGTATGATGAATTCGTTTTTATTGATGTCATAGAGGCAATTCCATTGCAAATGTTTATGTATTTCTTTGAACATAAATTTGTTGTTTCTGTATGATTAGAAACAATTTTTCCAAACGTTATTGAAGTAGGGTATATTTGACAATGTATATAAATACCTAAATTTCCTTTTACGATATCTTCAAATGTATCAATTATACTTATCAATACTATCTACTTATCAATTTTTTTCTCTCTTAAAGTAAAATTATTTGATACAACGTAGTGCTGTCAAGACATGTAAATCATCGTGATATCTCTTTTCCCACGACATGAAATGCCTCTCGCGACAAATTGCGATACCAAAAACTAATACTCAAGTCAGAAATTTTCGCGCAACTAGGCTAGGCTACTTCATACATTACAATTCTAAGAGTATGGTATTAAATCTAAAAGTCAAGTTTAGGCCATTCAAAATGTGCAAAAATACCAGGAAACAAAAAAAATTTATTATTAAAAATTATGCTCCGTCACCCCACACTAGCACATTCCAATGTAAGTTGGCAACAAGAACAAAAAAATTGGCCTAGAAGATGCCTTTCACTTCAATGATTCATGGTCACGTTGACTGAATTACCAAACACATCTAGATGCGTGATGAATGTAAGTCTCGCGATCATGTCGTCTGCTAGATCTGCAAATCATTTTTTCTAACGTTCATCATAAAAGAAGTAACGTTACATTAGCAATTTGTGTTGTCATTAGTTTCCTTGAAAAGTATCGCGATATACCAATATATCGCGATATTTTTCTCCACGATAATCGATACGTAATTGAGCCATGTCATGACAGTACTAATACAAAGTTCAACATAAAACTATTTCCTGCAAGTGTGTTTATCATTTCAAAGTTATTGTTTCAATAACGCTATTTACTACATTAAAAGCATCTCAATGCTGATTTAACATGTAGGTATTAAGCGAAAATCCTGTCTGCCTGGGTATGATTTTTGGTTGAGATCGGCAATTACACAAAATACATTTTTAAAAGTAATCTTTATCACTATCCATCACGCATTTTCAACATTCAAAGGGTACAATCCAAAAACTCTTATATTCTGTTCGTGAGTCTTCCATATCGTGCAAAAAATTTCTTTTAAATATTATCACTTTTTTGAGAACAAATAATATGAAACTAATGGTACAGTACAATTCGCAGATATCATTTTATCAAAATAAAAAATGATTTATATTATCTCGACAGCTTTGACTAATTTTCAACAGAAATACTTCAGTAGCAATAGGCAAATACAACAAATGTGACTTGAATAAGAAGTGTACTGCAAGACTGAAACAAAAGCTGTCTTGCATAGACACTTAATGTATTCATGAGAAGAATTAAGCCTCCTTGTGTCTCTTTCTTGCAAGACACGAATGTACACACTGCTGTTACCGTGAATCCACAGGAGTGGAAGATGTTTTCATCAATGCATCAATTTCCTTATTCTGTGTATACAAACAAGTTCCTAGTTGCTATAGCAACCACTGAGGCAGTTTAATCTGTAAAAGAATACATACACAAGCAGCCTAGATATGTCACAATAGGTGTTACCTGAATCACAGCCAATTCCAATGGAATGTGCTATATGGAAGATCATTAATTACTATACAACAGCAACTATTGTATTGCAGAGCGTGAGATATCATAGCATGAGATAACATAGCAAGAGAAATGGTTATTGCAACTAAATATAGTAAAATCTATCAGAGTTTAGAGAGTAATCAACAAAGAAGATGCATTGATTTTTGATCAGTTGTTTGAAATTAGGGCGAAGTGAATAAGATTTTTTTAATATTGGCAACTTTAAAAGATCAAACTGCAAAACAAAATCTTGACTATCCTTTGCAAGAAATCTTGTACAACTCAGTGATTCATTATAAATAGTACCTTGCAAAAATTATGTGAATCATTTTATATCAGAGCAATTAAAAAACTAATAAAAACTGAAGTTATTATTCATCATTAATTCCTAAATCTTTGTTTCTTTATTTGTATCTATAGTGCAATATGGCAATACAACAATAACGCACAAAGCAAACACCCTACATATATATTTGGCAGAATATCCACAATGTCAAAAACACCAATCCATATCTATCGGATTTTAAGCTCTAAAGTTTGATTCCACCTTCCCCTCCATTCAATTTTCCAGAACGGCTTTGCAGGAGTTTATAGTACACGATCAATAAACAGAATATGTCACGGCCTACAATGGGGATCAAGTACAGTACAACTGAAAGAGTTCAGGATGAAAACCTTTTCAAACAAGATTTTGTACTCTTGAATAACATATATATGATGGGCTGCTTTGGTTTGGTTTGATGAGGTTTAACGGCACCGGGACAGTCAGAGTCAAACGTGCCAAGGGTTGGATTCCTTCTTTATTTCCTGTATTTTACATTCATATCTCACGACCTCAGCGTTTAATGCTTCTGATGTGCATATTCAGCAGTATTGCTCTTTTGGGCAAAATATAAGTCATATTTTTAGATAGAATAGAAAACTGCTTTGAAGGCTTAGAAATGAACTCAGCAAACTTTACAGGTTAATGACCTCCAATTGAGAATCTTTTAGGAACGCTAGGATTTCCTTCTTTTCATACTAGTGTTAGGTTTTTTAATATTTTACAATGAAACATGAATAAAACAAGATATTCTGAAATTATAATGCAGCGATGAAGAAATAAAGGGAAGGTTATTAAAAAAAAAAAATTAAAAACATCATTCTGGAAATATGTGCTAGATGTGAACATAAGCCCTTTCACAGTTTTGAAATCTGGACAAAAAAAAATAAAAATATGAAATCATGTCCTTTGAAGATTCTGCTAAATGAAAAAGCAAAGGTTTTAATTATAAATATTTGTTGTCAAATTTATTCAAAATTTCTCCTTGTTTTTTTCCTCAATTAAAAGGAATCCACTGCATGCAGTACATGCCTCTAGAACAGGATGGATATATTTATTTTATATATATATATATATATATATATATATATATATATATATATATATATATATATATATATATATATATATATATATATATATATATATATATATACATATAATATATATATATATATATATATACATATATACATATATATATACCTAATACATATATATATACATTATATATAAATATATATATATATATATATATATATATATATATATATATATATATATATATATATATATATATATATATATATATATATATATATATATATAATACACACACACATATACAAATATATATATATATATATATATATACAAAATTTATAAACAAATTCCTAAACATTTGAATCCAAAGCAACAAAATATGTATACCTATTTCAGCAAACTTTGAGTTGCTTATACAATTAAAAACAATTTTTCTTTTAAAATTTGCACAATTTTAAGTATAAAGATGGCCACATCCCTAAATATTCTGTAGCATAACTGAGGACCAATTCAACAAATTTCACACTTCTGTTATAAAAATAAATTCTTTAACAAATCATTTGACTAACATAATATTTTACTTTAATACAAAGCTTATTCTGAATTGGAAAAGCTTGCTCTCAAAATTATGCACAAAATTTCTTTTGTGTTTTTCAACAATTTCGCAAGATACTAGAAATATCAATTTAAATTTCACAAACTGTGTTCATCCAAACCGCTTTAAGGATTCTGCTTCGTCTCGGTACGTGCACAAATATGCTAACATTAGCAATATGCAAACAGAATGTGTGACTAGTTTCTGAGAAAAGCAATTTGGGGAAATTATTAATACAATACAATTGAGCAAACAAAACAAGAAGTGAATACTTTTCATGATCAAAATCACAAAGGAGACCTTGACAGAAAAAAAAAAAAATTAAAACATTATCTGGAAAAAGATGAGGAAACTGAATTTCTCGATGTATTTCGAAAGGATTTGTAACAGTAAGATCCCAAAAAGGCATTTAAGAAAGCAATCAAATGCACTTCACAATGAAATAAAGCTAAACAAAGGCAATACGAAAAAAGTATGTTGTTAACTAAACGAATAGAGGCAGGCAGTTCATTCCAAAGGGCTAAACCTGCATAATAAAAGCCATGATCACCTAATGTTTTACATTTTGTTCTGGGGACAAAAAGAATGGCAGAACCATATGAGTGTAACGAATTACCTATTGCTGTGAACCGAACTTATGTGATCAGAAAAATAACACGGGGCAGGGCGACTTATATAGTGACTTCAAAGCAAGTACTTCCAATTTAATACAAAATTTATTTGTGAGCCAGTGAAGACTTAGGACTTATGAGGGGATATCGTAGCATTAAACAACTAATTTGGCAGCATTGTTCTGGATACGTTGCAGCTTAGTAATGGCAGCCTTTTAATGATATAATTTGGAATATTGTGAAATAGCCTGTTACAGTAACCTAATGGCTATGAATAAATGCATTTACAGGTTTGTCAACACAGCATTTCAAATCATACAAAGTAAAGGATAAAAGCTTTTACTTAATCCCTCCTTACTTATGAAGACCTGGGTGTTCGGGAAGGGAATATTAAGAGCTCATTTAAATTTATAACAGCAAAACAACATTGTTTTTGCACACTACACAGAACAACATTTACACAGTCCCAAAGTTCACTGTCAGTTTACAGTGATGATACAGGGTTATGTCAGAACCCTCGCTTTGCTATTTCAAAGGGGCGGCCCGCCCCACCCCTCTGTGGGGAAGGCCTGCCCCCCCCTCCCCTGGGGTCCACTCTGCCCCTCATGAGAGAAAAAATATTATTTTTTATTGTTTTATTTTTTAGATTTAATGTTTTTTAAATTTTATCTCATAAAGAAAGTACCTTACATGGATACAGAACACAGAATGATAGCATAGTAAGCAATCATCCTGTTTGGCAAGCTAATGACTGGTCCTTATCAATCAAAACACTTTAAAATCCCAAAGCTTCTCTACCAGGAGATTGAACCTTAAGGGAGCCCTTGGACCCCATGCTGAAAAGACTTAGCGCTTCGCACATTAATGTGCCCCTCAACAAGTCTAGCACCCTGCCCCTTTTTAAATCAAGCTAGGGTCTGTTAAGCACACTGCTTAGTTTCAGATTGCTAGTAACGACAACATCTAGATCCCTTCCTTCATCAACACAACCAAGATTTGACACATTCATGCAGTAATCAAAACCCAATTTACCGAAATGATTAACTTTGCATTTATCAACATTGAATGACATCTGCCACGTTTGGGACCAAAAAAACTTATTTCTCCAGATCGCTTTGCAACAATGAAGAATCCCTAATATTGTCAGCAATTCTGTAGAGCTTCGTGTCATCAGCAAATTTACAAATCCTGGAGCCAAGGGTCACATCAATGTCATTAATGAAGATTAAAAAAAGAAGCGGGCCCAATACAGAACCTTGAGGAACACCACTTGTAACCTTCTTCCATGGAGATACTTCACCATCAATAACGACTCTTTATGACCTGTCAATAGTGCTGTCACCACATGGCTTTTATTGTGGAGGAAAATATCGCGATATATCGTATATCGCAATACTTTTCAAGAAAACTGACTCACGACACAAACTGTTAATATCACTATTATTATATGATCATGGAGTTACAATTTACTCCATGATATAATGAACGCAAAAAAAAATGATTTGCAGATCTAGCAGACGACATGATCGCATGACTATTATGTTCATCACACATGTGTTTGGTAATTCAACCAACGTGACCATGAATCATCAAAGTGAAAGTCTGAATGGCACATTCTGGACCAATTTTTCGTTCTTTTCGCCAACTTACATCGGCGCGTGCCAGTGTGTGGTGAAGGAGCACAATTTTTAATTAGTTGTTTTTATGTTTCACAATTATTTTGCTTGTTTTTATAGTTACATTATAATTGTAACGTACGAAGTACCCTAGCCTAGTTGGGCGAAAATTTCTTAGTTGAGTATTAGTTTTTGGCATCGTGATATGTCGCGAGAGGCATATTTCATGAAGTGGGAAAAGAGATATTACGATAATCGATACGTCATGACAACAGTACTGTCAACTAACCAATGATTTATCCAACTGGTACACTTTCCCTCCACACCAAGCGCTCTTGTTTTCATCATAGGCCTGCCTACTGGAACCTTATCAAACACTTTTTTGAAATCTAAGTAGATGACACCCACATTATGACCAGATTCAACTGGTTTTGTAACATCATCAAGAAACTCTGATAAATTAGAAACACAAAACCTCTTAGGTAAAAACCCATGCTGGGACAAATTCAACAAACCATTGACCAGTAAATAATCTAGAACAACATCCTTAACAATGGACTCCATATTCTTGCATACAACACTAGTCACACTCACTGGCCTACATTTACAGGGAAAATTGTCGTCAGCTTTTTCTTCTTTTTTTTCTAAATAGGAGTGACATTAGCAATTCTCCAGTCACTAGGAACACCTACATCAAAGCACTTTGAAAAGATAAAACTCAGGGGAAGAGAAAGAACATCATAACACTCGTGTAAGACAGCAGGATGTATACCATCCGGAACGGGTGCCTTATTCGAATTTAAACTCTTTAACTTCTTAGACACAACATCAACTAAAAAGCTACATTCTTAATGGATACTGGAGAGTGCACACTAAGATAATCCACAACATTATCAACAAGGAACTCCTTAGTAAAAACAGACACAAAGTTGAAAGTAGTCATTCAAAAACTACCAAAAAGAAACATTCTTTTTCAGTATGACTGAAGAATACATCATGTGATCAAGATCGATACACAATACTGGTAGCACAGAACTAATTAATTGCCTTATTGAAGCCTATGATGAAAAAGTCAAGTTCAGGGTCCTTTTAGTACCAGAATGTTACAGATTTGAAATCATTTGAGATGTTTTCCAAAAAGTACTATCTTATTTATATCTCTGAGATGAGAGTATTTTCAATAGAGGTTTTGGCGCCTTTCTTAGGCTGAGGTGAAGACACCCTCACCAAATCACTCAAATTTTGGTATGGGTCCATGGTAACATAGTTCCCCATGAACTTTCACCAAAACAATTTTTGTCACGTTTGGAAATGCATAGTCAAGACCTATCCTTTCTCTACCATTCCTGAAATTTTCAACCTCTCAGCTTCCTGTCCCATGAAATGGGACCTCTCAAAAATATCTTTATTAGCCTTTTCTCTGACGCTTCTCATTTTGAGATGGATGAGTGATACCTTATTAGTTCTGTGCTACCTACATGTCATGCTCATGTGAATATTCCTTTTTAAGGTGGACATGTAGCAAATGATGTTTTTGGGTATTGACAAGGACTTCCTTTTTTCAAAGCAATAAACTATTTCACAAGCAAGAAAAGAATTTTAAGGTTAACTCTAATTTTTAACAAATTTCTGTGTGAATCTTTCTCCTACACTTTCATCCCACTTTTTGAGTCAAGGGAATAACACTTGAATTGCTTTTATCTCTGGAGGGAGTCAGGACCCTGCAGTCAGGATCTGTGGTCTGTGATGGATGCAAATCTTATAGAAAGGCTGAAAGGTATCAATATTTCGCTTAAACTGAATATATAACATTTTATATTCCAGAATGATGAATTATCTACCTACTGTGGTGTAGCGGTTATCATACCTGTCTACAGACCACGAGGCCCTGGGTTCAAGCCTGGGTTGAGTAGACACGCCAGTGTACCACAACTGGTTATCAAAGGCCGTGGACTTTGACTTGGTTGTCGATGTTATGTCCGTCCGTACGTCATACCTGTGTTCTCGTAAGGGTCGTATTAAGCGTTTCGTGATAGCATTGTTACCATCATAACCGAATACGCAGGCGACAACCCCGTTATTGTAAATGTGTGTTCACTCGTTGTCCTCGTATGATAAATTACCAGCTCTCACTCAAACCAACAAGACAAAAATATTTAACGTTTATGATCATTGTGTAGACACATTTTTAGAGTTAAAAGCATGAACTTAAATTGTTGTTCTAATTTTGCTACATTCACTATAAAACTCTTAACATCAAACAAATTTCTCTGCACTTGATCCTTTAACAGAATGAACACTCATCCACTTTTATTTCACACTAGGGATCTGATGCATTACTCACTTTGATTAAAAATGATAAACACTGACAATATACAAGCCATGTACTGTATGTTGCACACACATACATTAGAACATGCTCTATGTTTTACCACCCAGAAGTGCCCCTTCTTTTACAAGGTGATTCAGAGTTCATACCTGTAACAGTCAAAGGCTGAGGCAGAATGGAAACAATTAATTAGAACAGGGTTTTCCATCGGAACTATCTAATCTGCATCTGTACACACAGGAATCCTACAGGCTTCCTTGTACACACACTGTATCTCTCTGTACATGTATACTCTCTATGCAGAATATGAACAGCATAGTTTTGTAGATAATGACATTATGTTTAGAAACCCCCTCAAGATAAAATGACAGAGGTAAAACTGAATAATTGTAGACCAGGTCTGAAATACGTGAAATTATTGTTTTAAGTGGATCAGCATTTGACTCGAGTTCTCTTCAATTACTTCATACCTATCTGGATGCCCAAGGCCCTCCATTACAGGTACAAAGTCAATCATTTTATTAAAAAATACTGAGTTTTAAAAGGAAATTTAAACACGTTCCATCTTACGCATCTACAGATCACAGAATGATAGCATAGTAAGCAATTGTCCTGTTTGGCTCATGAATAGTCCTTTTCAATATCAGTCGGAATAGTTTCATTCTGAGGTATAATTATAGCTAAATTCCCAGAGCTTCTTCACGATGGGATTGAGCCTTAAGGAAGCCCTGGACTCCACGCCAAAAAGACGCAGCACTTCACGTGCGCATTAATGTGCCCCATAAGTCTAGCACCCTGCCCCTTTGTAAATCAAGCTAGGGCTTGACTGCTTTTTGATATTAGAGCAGAGAGCTGTTACTTTGACACAATTCCACCAATCAAAACAGTGGGCCTCAAATTTTGTAAAATATCTTACTTAAATCTTTCAAATGTCACTTGTTGAGATGCAGATAATCATACAGTAAATTGCAAAGTGTGAAAACCTTACAAAAGCATCAAAGCCCAGAAACCTTTCATATACTGTAGTGTAGGTAGAATCTTATCTGTCAAAATACTTCCATTTTGTCTGCAGATTTGCTTGAGTTAGTCATGTGCTGATGTTGAACAGAAACAACTTTCTCTTACTGAATTAATTCTCTTTATTTAACAAATTTTTTCACCATAAATCACATAAAAAGTAAAGAAATGATGAAGAAAAATTATTCGTTTGGACATGCCTCTACTGTGAATACATACTATACTTGTACAGTGCACTCAAAAGTTCCATGCAAAATTTTCCAGTACAGTATACTGATTTTTTTCTTACGGTCTATGGACACGTAGCAATTTCAATATCAATTAAATGAGTTTTTTAGTGTCTTCAATTTTATCATTTTTGCTAAATTTGTGAACATTTCAAAAATCTACAATAGATCTTTCAAATTATTTTCTAAATCAGTCACTAAAAAATTCAGTATTTTTCGCTACAATTTGATGATAATTTTATTTTGCTGTACTTTTCATTTTCTCGGTCACATCCCTATAATATACTACATGTTGAAAGATCTGAAGACGAGAAAAATGCAAGCATTATGACTGAGGAAATTAATGTGATATCAAAGTTTTTTATTAGCATAACCCGTCAAATACACACACAAGAAATTTCCGCCCATATCCACTGACTATCGAATCACAGTACATATCTCCCAACCACTGACCTGCCTGCCACATGCAAATCTTTCGCCCACAGGCATGCTGTAACTCCTAATAAGGTCATGGGGATACCGTACGAGCTTTGCACATTGCTGGAATTTGTTGCTTAAAGAAGTCATTTTCGGTAACCCAGTGGAGCAATCCATGCTGAAACGTTCAACCAATCAAACATCGGTTAATCTTAGGTACACCATGCAGTAAGTGCCATTTGCCTCTGGCGTGCTACATTTCCTTCCAGGGTTAGAATGATGGTGAATGCACGTGGCATTACGTAAGCCTGGATTTGTTACTAAGCAACAAATACCATGTTTATATTCTGAATCATAAATTCAGGACAGCATACAAATCCAACTAACTCACAGTACGGGAGTGTTTGATGCTTGGAATGTTAAGATGAATATTTGTTGGCGTGGATTGGGGGTTGTCTTTCAAATTGCATTGTAATTTGTTATGTGGGTCAAAGTAGCGTCTGACCTTTAGGAAAATGGGATAGTCACTAGCATGGGTATTATTGTGTTCTGTATAAGTAATAAGTAAAAAAACAAAGGGGAAGTTGTAGGTTCATACCGTATATATTTGTACTTCTGGTAGTTTAAAGTATTCAAGCATCTGACATTTCCTACATAAACACACTTCACGTTTTTTTTTTCTCTTTCTTTTCTCACTTTCGATATTTAAAATCAGATATCTAACTCATATTGAATGTCTAGGTCGCAGGCCTGCTAGGACGTAGTAATTTAATTTCACTTATTCAGAGAACACATCAAAGCAATCCCAAATGTTATGCAGATACCATATGGACAGATTGCCAAAAAGTTGTTTCCAAACTTTGTTTACATTCCACGTGAAAGAATCATTGAGTGGGCCATGCAATATTCGAGGGTCCACTCAAGCAATATTTGAGGGGAATCCCACATTAAATCCGAACTGTGGATGTCTCAGACACCCATAGATATCTCAAGTGTGAGGTATTGCGGACTTGCTGTGTATAAATATGTGCAGTGCTGTATATCTTAGGGCAGATTTGGCCTATTTAACTTTGGTGACAGTGCTTGGATTTTTATCGGAATTATTGAAAACAAAGATGTTTTTAATTATTTGCAGGATGGTTATGGTATGTTCCTTACATATTTTCTTCAATGAAAACTATGTTTGTTAGCGTGCAGTATTGTGAATTTTTGTGGTTGTTTTCATTCTCTTGAAGACCTTTCATCATGTGTAATAAAAATGATTGAACTCGGTGTACGTTCTCCTTCCAATGGTACCATCTATTTTCCATGAACTTTCGCCTTGCATTTATCAGTTAGGATATAAATTTACCACTATCGTTTCCACTCATTTATAGTATTCGTCCCGATCATAGAAACACGATGCAGCCAAAAACAACAGTGGGCTTTGCAAGGTTGCATAAGGAAATCACTGATGTATGTACATGCGAGTATGATGTGAGTGATTATGCACATAAATAATATAGAATATGTCACTGGATAATTACTGTACATAACCACTAACGATTAAACAGTTAACCAACAGTAATTGTAACAGATGTGCGTTTATGAGAAAATGCTAATCGACACAACCTTAGTAAACATCTAACTTTCTTTAAAATAAAACCTCTTTATCTGGTTACTTTTGATAACTAGTAATACAATACAATATTTCTCATTATTTAAAAATATAATCATCAAATTGCAAGCAATATGGCCATAAGAAAAACTCAAAAGACTTTTGAAATTCTTCTTACTACACCACATTTTACTAATAACCCAAGAAAACTTAATACAAAACTAGGTTATTAGGTTGCCCACACACATTTCTACAGTGAGAGAGATACATTTTGATCAAAGTACACAGAAATATGTGTTTACTATATTAAATGAGAAGTGCAAGATCATAGAAGATAGTACCGATGTATTCAAAACAAAATTTCAGGAGTAACAATCCGAAGAAAAAAAGTGCAGTGTAGTATTTTATAATAACAAGGAAGATTGGGAAGGCTTCTCCTACATAAGCTATGACATAAGAGTATTTATACTACTTAATGTTTTAAGCCTTGAGTCATTAGAGCAGTAGGATATCACCAAGGAGTGGAATATCTTTGTGTCTTAATTTGAACCATCAGTCCTTCTGTGGCATACATGTAGGTGATAGTCACCTGCTCAGCTAATAAGAGACAACTTTTATTCATATTAAGACCAAAGCATAAGAAGTGTCACAAATTTGGTACAAAATTACCTTTTGAAAACTCCACTGATTTTGGAATATCATGAAAACTTTGCATTGCAACAAGCCAGCATACTATACACATGCTACTGTGCTTAAACTTACACTAACACAGCATTCTTTCTTTTACATTAATGCAGAGATCCACAAACCACATCACACATAAACATTTATGTTGTGTCTGCTATCCACACAAAATTATTTTCAGACAGAATGTCTTTTTAATACACATTTATATAACAATAACAGGACAAACCATATGGCATAAGTTCAAAGGTGAATGCCTAATGAACAAGCTGCTTAAACATAAATTTATCAAACCTCTTTTGATGTTATATAAATGATTTAACCAATTTTGAAAATCACAAACAATTGTTGGCTCTAATTCTCTTTCTTCAGCAAATTTCTTGTAATAAAGCACATGTCATAGATAGCAAAGATCTTGTCATGGTTCAATTTTAACCTCCTTATTAAGCACATATTTTTCAGATTAAAATGTGTATATGATTCAGTGAATTTAATTGTTGTAGATGGAATATCGAAATAAAGACATAAAAACGGAATAATTTTATTAGTTACCACTGAAAGCACATTTGTGCTTAGCTACAAAGAGGTATAGCAAAGTGTATCCTGCAAAAGCATTATATGGTGAGTGACCTAAAGTCCCAAATTTCAACTAACCCCCAAATTTCAACCACCCCCCAAAATTCAACCACCCCTTTTACCCACCTTTGCAAAGTCAGAATTTTTTTTACGATTACCAATTGCTAATAAACTCCATTTTCACTAATTACATGTAAATGTTTCAAAAGTTGATTGTGAGTTATGAATAACAATTTATTGAAGTTTATATCGATTTTTACTGACAATCGGGTGTAGTACGTTTTACTAGTACACCTGCTGGGTATTTAGTCATGTTAAACAGTGGTTGAAATTCGTGTGTTACACCAAAACAGTGATATATTTTTACCAAAAATTAAAAGAAAGCAACACCATATATACCAAATCGATCATCCTACATTGTTTCAAAGGATTGGAGATTGAAGTTTAAACATTGAATACTCAATATTTTTTGTTTTCATTTTGGAAAAAATATTGCAAATTTGTGCCTTTAAATTCAGACCTACCATATTAAAAGCACAGAATCAATTAACAGAAACAGTGAATTGTCGAAAGTAGTGGAAAACAGGGCCACAAGTTTCGTAAAATGAAGATTTTATTTCCCAAAGAAGTTTGCCTAATGTTAGGCCTAACGTTACTCTAACATTATTCTAATGATCAGCATAACTTGCAAATATAGTCAACTGCATCACAGTTTTTTATTCTTTTCACAATACATTATTGACAAATAGAACTCTTTGTCTAGCAATGTTGTGCTCCATCATTAGATAGTTTTTATCCAAAAATTGACGATAAGTTTTGGAGTTCAAGCCCTGGACACTAATGTTATAATTACAGAGCATTTGACTTTGGAGAGATGAAATGGCCTAGGCTACAGCTAACATACATCTATGGTGATGATGATGCAGTTGTGAAACTGACACTGACAAGGTCAATTCATTAGCGTCGGTTTCTAAAGTACACATTTCATCAAGTATGAGTAGGCCTACAAATTTATCTCTTAATATTTCACAAGATGTGTTAAGCAAGCAAATGGCGTGGCACCTGTGCCCACGCAATTATGACTGTATCATGACTAGGCTACTAACTGTATGACTCAAAACACAAATTTGAATGGCAAATTTGTTCCTTACGAAATAATCTGTGACGAAATGAATTATACATTACAAATAAAGTGAAACATGTTAATTAATTAAGGAAACTGTCGATCTTCTTGATTTACGGGGAAAAAATTAATTACTACTACAAAAACAACTTGTGGCAGAGTATTGTGAGTAATGTGAGATGCACCCAAATAATCAATCAGCTGTTTTGAGGAATTCAATTGACAGGCGCGAACTCTGTTCTATGGTGAAAATTGAAATCTAACACATAAATGTTCTCATACGAAACCCAAGTAATAATACAGAAGGAAAGAAATATGCTTACCTTATATTTCAAGAATTTAAAAATCGGTATATATCCAATATAATTCCGAAAATGTGTTTGAATAAGATCCCCAGGGTGGTAAAGTGTTTGGGTCATTCACATGGAGCCAGTCCCTATTCAGCGCGCGAAAATGAAATAAAGCCGTAAAACATAAACCGACAAAATAGGTTTAAAAATCCAGTTTTTATTAATCCATATAGAAAACGAAGGTTATATTCCGATTTATCATATCCATTACAAAATAGCAGTAAGCATATCCATTGTTCAAAGGCAATTTTTACATAATAAACGATAAATTTCCATGTTTTGACGGTGTCAAAATGATAACCAACATGGCGGATACACAGTCTATTGGTCGTCGTCATTCTAGACATGCCTGTGACGCGTTAAGTCCAGGTTGTTACTATGACAAACTGTCAATCACTCGCGGCATCTTTGAATTTAGAGTAGAATACCGCCCTGTTGCTACTCAAAGATGATGTCAATCATTAGACACGCCCTTATCCTTTTCAAACGACAATGAATGCATTATTAAAAGCCCGGATGAAACCATCATGTGACTGTCTATCAGTCCAAATTTTCCCGCGTTTTACGGGGTTTGGTTCAAAAGAAAAAGTCAAAACCAAAACAAACCGCCCGGGAAAATTGATTATGAATGAAATAGATTTCCGGGCGACCGCGTGCTAGTGGATTTGTGTACAAGTTCTAGTTCATAGTGAGTACACCCACAAACCTAAGTGCACGAAATATAAAATGCTCTTCGCGATTCGTTTTATGACTCATTAACTTAAAATAAATTTCAAAGGCAAAAATGATTTTAGTCATAATAAGTCATCCACATTATATACACACCTTTTTAATAAAGTCGAATTGGCCTATATGCTAATGACGCATGTGGAACCTGAGTATGGACACTCAGACTGGGGGATGTTAGCTCATCACTCTGAACTTTAATTCCCCACCCCGCGTAGGCCTAGACCGAATCATTCGCGGCGTTACGGCCGGACTCCCACTTCTCAATCGAATTTCCAGATCAAAACCTGAAGAAGAGGGGTGAATAAGATTAACTTGTAGGCCTATATACTAATCCTTTAATTTTGTTAAGAGTTACATGGTTACGTGACCCAGTACGTGTAATTCAGTGCTTTGAGTTTGAAAGGCCAGTTCCCGGTCTCCCCGAGGCACTGCCATAGAATTAAGGGGGAGGGGCGGGGAGGGGGACTAAAAATGGGAGGGGATGGGAAAGTTCTCACTGGGCCAGGCACTTGGTGCCTGGAGACGTCTTTGGACCGATCACCTTTCTGCTGGGAAAAAATGTAGGCATATGCCTATATATACAAATCACTGTGGAAGTGGGCAGTCGCGTAGCCAGAGTGGGGTGAGAGGCGACATTTTAATCCGTCGTTTCAGATTAATGCCGTTGGTTCAAATTGGTGCCGTCAGTTCAGATTGGTGCCGTCGCTTCAAATCGGGTGCTATTGGTACACGTACATCAACTTCATTAATATGCGTGTGATGCTGTAGTCATAGTGTTATTTTGACAAGTAATTGATCATAGCTATGGTAGGCTGTAACTTTAAACATTGGGGATAAGAGCCCTCTGGTTCACAATTTAGCTCGACACCACTGGCTATCCCTCGCACAGCGCTATATTCATTCATCCAATTCAGATGATTGATTATGATATAGTAGAGGCAGATTTGTCCAAACCAACTCGTTTTCAGTCTCCTTTTAACAATGGGAAAGAAACAGGTGCATGTAGTGAGCGCGCGTGCGCGTACATGCTATTCTCCTGCATACACAGTCAAACATCGTATTTCATCAGGTAATGGACTTTCCTGGGAAACTTTTGAACTTTCAACCAATAAAAGAGTCGAGTTTTAATTTTTCCTCATTACTACCAAGATTGTATTATATACCTGATTTCATTCTTAACATTCATGTCATCTCCTTCCCAAGTAATTTAAACATGGGATAAAAAAGAAGCTGGATGTCTAGTAAGTTCATCCGTTGTAGTTTGCTATGATACTTCCTGAATGACTTACAATACCATGTGCTGTCGGGCTGTGTAAGTTGGAAAACTGCCGCTGAAGTCCTCACGCTGGATCAAGGAAATTTGAATTTGAATAAAATCGTTAGCGTACAGGACTCTTTTCAATGACGTGGAGGGCAGGGGAACTCTCTTACCCCTAGCTGGCGCCACCCCTGATCCCAGATCACCAGGGCCGTAATTCTCATCCGGAAAGTGGGGCTGGTGGAGAAGGGGGGGTTGTAGACCCCTCTCCCCCTGCCCTGTATGCTTATGGTAGTGAGTCTACTATCTGACTATGGGAAGTTAGCGCCTTCATTACCAATTTACTTGTAGGCCTAATTGTTAATACATTTTTTTTTTTAAATGATTTAACTTATTTGTGTCTGATTCTACAAATTTATACAGAACTTTATAACTTAAATGTCTCCTTTTAACTGGATAAAAGTTTGCAACTCTTTTTTCACCAGTTTGTTTCTTTTGAGTTCCTCTTTAATATGAAATGAACTTGCGTGAACACTAAACCAATCCGTTAAAGGTATATGGATAGTCCACTGACCTAATCTCTTACACAGTTATATGCATGCATAGATATATTGAAAAAAACATTCATTATATTCCTAGTCAAACAGTCTTTTAATGTTGGCAATAACACGCATAGTTTTTTTAAGTTATGACAAATCAACCTTTGTAACAAATTCAGCCTTTGTACAGTTGTAAACAGGTAAAGGTGATTACATGTATGTATGAACAGGGATACTCCTAACATTATTTAATGTTATTTTCATGTTTTTCCAAAATTTAAAACATCAAAGGTTCTCAGATTGCGTTCTACTGGTAAATCTGGGTGAAGGTTATAATAATATCCAATTTCCTCTTCACTGTAGCCAACTTCTCCCATTAAATAGTCTGATATAGTTGTCCCATTCTGAGGTCACAAAATATCGTGGGTTTTATGCTAATCGGAGATCTAAGTTTGAAAACACTGTAATATGGTTCATTTTGAACAAATTTTGATGGAGCATATTGCTTTTTGCATGGTTTTCTGTATATTTTAAACTCATGATACCTCTAAGTTTCTATGCATGTTTATGGTCGGTTTATCGTGATATTTAGAAATATGCCGCATTACTTAAAAAAATAATAATAATTGTAATTAATAATGTATTAAACATTTGTGCGATTTTGTATTCAATACATGAACTAAGACAGAGAGAGAGAGAAGGGTGGAAGAGATGGGGTGGGTGTCCGGGTACGTGATACAGAACAGGCTCATTTTAAAAGTTTGACAACATTTACACAAGTTTGTAGTAAATTATTGAAAACCTTTCTTTTTGACTACCCTTTTTTTTCAAAGAGTGACAATAAAATTATAACCATATACAAACGTAAACAATAAAACATATTTCCACATTATGCGTTTTCATGGTTTTGACTTGTATAACGCAACTTCTTACTATGCTTTGTGACATACTTTTTTCTCTTGAAATATTAATTTTGCGAGAGCTTTGCCCTTAAGTGTGCCCCTGGACCCCACGCCGACAAGTCGAGCGCTTTGTGCTCGAAGTGACACTTCGGTGTCACCTCAACTACACCACTACATATCTTGTCGGTTCAATTAAGTGTGTCTAGCGTGCAAAATTTGTATGGGAAGAGGGCACGTCAGTTTAGGTCTCAGGCCACATGGCGACCCCAAAATGTAGGCACGATGGCGCTTTTTGGAAAAGTGACCAGCCTCCATCCCCATACACAGGTTTTTCCGCCGTCTGTATTTGTGTGTCAAGTTGTGCTATATACACCTCAGTCATACATTGATTGCTCAATGGTGCCGCCCGGGGGACTGTCTTCTAGTAACAATATGCCTATACAAGCACAATTAAAAACACTTGTTGCATGGGTTAATCTGTTAATACAAATTAATTGACTGGTAATAATCGTGCATGTTTTCCTGGCTCTCTCTTGAAGTCTTGTCATAATAGAATTGCGCCACTCCAGTAAAGTTCCCAAACTGTTGGCAACATGGCAGCCGCACTGGGAACTTATGCATAATGCATACCAGCCACTTCAGTCATCAAGGGCGCCGGATATGGTGGAGAAGGTGGCAGTGGCATGGCCACGGGGTGGTATAGTACCCACACTTTTCTCAAATAAATGTCCTTCAGATTCTTATTTCATGATTTAGTCTATATTATTGCTTAAAGTTTGCTTATATATATGCCATGTAAACCGGTAAACAACAGTATATATGTTAATGCGACGACGAGTGAACACACAATTACAATGACGGGGTCGTCGCCTGCGTATTTGGTTATGATAGTAACAATGCTATCACGAAACGCTTAATACGACCCAGACGAGAACACAGGTAAGACGTACGGACAGACATCACATCGACAACGCCCATGTCCACGGCCTTTGATAACCAGTTGTAGTGCACTGGCGTGTCTACCCAACCCAGGCTTGAACCCAGGGCCTCGTAGTCTGTAGACATGTATGATAACCGCTACACCACAGTTGGTAGACATATATGTTAATGTTAGCCCTGCTCTTTAAATGCATCTGCCGTGGCCACGGATTGTAAGAGAGTGTAGTTACCCACCCCCTCCTCCATTTTTCTAACAAAAATATCCTTCAGATTCTTATTTTATGATTTATTCTATATTATTGTTTATAGTTTGCTTAAAGGATGTGTTCAGTGGTGAAGTAAGTTCATCTTGAAAGAGGATTTCAAAAGAAACAAAATAGTGCATAAAGCATTTAAACTTAAATCTTATTCCATCAAGGAGATATTCAAGTTTAAAGCTGTCTAATCTTTGTCGAAAATTTGTTATTTCCGATATGAATTATTTTCCCTCAAACTTTTGTTTGACATCGCGGTTGTGTAGAAACGACTGAAATCTGACCAGTTATGACGTCACATTCCTCGAAGTCTTTATGTATTCTATTTCATTTTGTCCTACGATTTTGTGGCTTTAAAACCATAGGATTTGTCACGAACGTAGTAAAACAAAAGTAAATATAATTTTAATTTATACCACCTAAAGAAAATTTGAGGAAAAATAATTCAAATAGTACAAATGTTTAATAAATTTTCTTTAAAATACAGTAACAATTATTAAGAATGCGAGGATGATGGCGTCAACCTTCCAAAGTAGACTTACTACACCAGTCATTTCTACAAATATTAGACACAGCTTTAAACTTGAATATCTCCTTGACGGAATAAGATTCAAGTTTGAATGCTTTCTGCACCATTTTAACGGAATAATATTGTTTGTTTGATGAGGGCTTAACGGCACCACGACAACGAAGGTCAAATTGTGCCTGAGAGGTCAGATCATTGTAGAGGTAGGAAGGAAAGGAAACGGGGAGAATGAGAGAAATTTAAGAACAAAAGGTCAGAAAGCTGTGATTGAGAGGGGAGGTGCATGGTTGAAACAAAAACAAAGTAGAGAGGGAGTGGAAGAGAAGAATTAAATATGGTTGTAGAGGGAGGCATGATAAAGGAAGGAGATAATTTTATCCGGAGGGTTTTGCTGGAAGAACTCAGCAATTGAGTTGTGGGGAGCGAGGGAAGCTCTGGGAAGGTTATACAGGGGGCAAGCAAGGATAATGTGATGGATTGTGAGGGTGCAATGGCAATTGTTGCAGAGGGGTTGAGGGGAGCCAATAAGAAGGTGGGAGTGAGTGAGGTGGGTGTAACCAATTTTAAGACAGGAATAATATTGAAATAGTTTCTTCATCACCTAGTTTCTTTTGAGTTCCTCTTTCATCAGTTCATACGAGGTGACCACTGAAGTAATTCCTTTAAGCCTCCTTTTTCGATATCATGAAGCGATGGTTTTCTTTAAAACATGCGCAATATTTCTAGATAATTTTCAACTTGCCAATAGCCGAGAGATTAAATTTCATGGCACCAAATATATCCCGAACTCCACGTATTCTTGCCCTTCTTACCTGAAACTTATTCGTGCCCCAGTCATGCTTGAATACTCCACTGGCCCACTCAAACATCCATTTACAAAATTTACAACCTTGGTAGTTATTCACCAGTAATGAGTAGGCCTTAATGTTGACCCTTAATAGGCCTTAAGTTTACCCCGGTCATATCCCCTTCCCCATTTTTATTTTTCGATTTGGAATATTTTGCAGTCATGATTAGGAACATATGAAAAATTGATTTCAGAAATTAGGAAATCATGTCGGAAATAGGTAGATCATGATTCCACAGCTGGAATGTGTTAGTTCTACTGCCTCTGCCCCCCCCCCCCCTGCGATACATACACATGTACAAACACTGTGACAAACATGGTACCACACATGCAAAATTATCTGATGTCTCTTTGCAAAAATTGTTGTAGCCAAATCTGATCCAGAATTAATAGTTGCTTTTTATATATCAATGTATTTAGACAGGTAAAACTCATTAGTCATGTTTTTTTTTTACATAATAGTATCCACAATTCCACATATGGTGACATGCAAACGGTGTCACAATACAGCCACAGAAACATTGACTGAACAGATTCTGGAATTTTAATACATAATAAATGCCCTCTATTTTACTCAAATTTAATGAAATTGGGCATGTAGAATTGGTGTTTAAAAGATCTCCCAGTTTTTGATAGTTCCCGTATAATGTAAATGGTTAAGGTAAAGCGTGGGTGAACTCTGAAGGTTTCTGGCAATAAAATCCTAAAAGTTAGCCCCTGAAGACATACACGTATGTATCCCATATGTATACGGTGCCCTGACATCAACATAGGAACATGTCTACTGCTTTTTAGGATGTCATTTAATCAAGAGTCATGCGGTGCGTTACTTCATTTGTGTGCGTGTGTGGGGGGTGGGGGAGGGTCTGGACGATTTTGCTTGTGTGTGTGCGAGTATGTGTGTGTGTACCAACCTTCATTCAATCAAGTATTATCGTTAGATAATAAAGTATTTGACCAAAACTGAATTATTTTGTAAAAAGTGATTGTGAGTGTGATTGGGAACTTGAAGGGGTCCATTGCCAGTTTTAAACATCCATTGGATTCAGTCCTCTTATAGTGTGTGGAAAGTGTGTTGAATGGGGGTGTTTTGTGATCATTGAAAATCAAAATAAGTCAGGGAGGAATAGACAGGGTGCAAGGGGCATTCCCCCCCTTTTCAATATTTTAAATCTTTTTATGGTAATTTATTGTATGATGTAGTGATTTTATGATTCACTCCCCCTCCCTCTCCCGCTTTTGATAAAAAAAATCCTATTTATTTGACTAGAACAGAAGGGAGATGTTGGAACCTTTCTTTCCTTCAGGAAATAAATTAATGCATGATATATATCCATGTTTGTGGAAAGAATTCGATTCCTGAATATCCTTACGTAAATGTAGGCATACCAAACAGAGCATAGTTTGACAAAGATTAAATCAGGGGCAGAAAAAAGCATAAGTGAGAAGGCACACAGTACAGAAGAGAAAGCTACAAGATGGGAAAATTATAAATTCAGCAGGATATCCTAATCTGAATGAGATAACATAATCAAAGGGAAAACTGCATTTGAAAAGCAACAATATCTTATAACTGTATGAGCAAGGAGGGTGATTCAGCTCAAGTTGTATTTAGATTAGTATCTTATTAGATTGGACACCATGTACGGAAATACATTTTTTTTTTTTTAAAGTTTTGACGGGGTGATAAAAGTCCTAAAATGTACTTCATGGTAGTCCCATAGCCATGAATATTCTTTAAAATGGTTACTAACATTTCAGTTGTGTAGGGTTAGCTTCCATATTCATATTTTTCGCTTTATTTCAAACAAGGGGGAAAAAAACTTCGCAAAGCGGCAGGCAGGACAAGGCTCCCGTGCCTCATATTATAGTTAGACAGCCTGCTTCATGAGAATCCTGTACTTAGCAGAAATGAACAGATCTTAAGATTTGTGTAAGCTTTTAACAGAAACAACACAACCACCACTTCCTCACAGACTAAATATTCAGCAAAATTTGCAAGAAACACATATCAGAGGTACTATAGAAATGATCCATACTTTAAGAATGAATGCTATCGTCAGTGTGAATGGCGCACTATTCAAAGTAATAAATCAGACCATTAATTTGGCACAATTTTCTGCCAGGACCGTAGTCAGCATGGGACCATTGAACCCCCTCCTCCTCGCCTTGGGAAGGTCGATCTCCCTCTTACAAGAAATAAAGAGGGGAGTGGGGCCTTGTCATATTGTCAACTCTTTAAGTATCAGTGCACACTTAGCTATGGGCCTGCCAGTTGCAGCATAATTTTGAGTATAAGTTATATCTCAAGGGAACACAAACATGCTTTAAGGGAGTAGCAAATATTTTGAGGGGAGCAAATGTTTGCAAAGCCAGTAAGCATTCTTTATGGGGCACTGCTTGTGTTCACCAGGAAACAAATGTAACCCTAACTTATAATTGAGTACATATTTCTAAATAACCGGATCCAAATGGTTTTGTAGTTCAGATGCAATTTTTTTCTTCTTCATCAACTAAATGATTTTCAAAATTTATATTAACTGGCATGTTATTGCATATCATGAAATATTTGTTCCATTATACTTATTCATAAGCCACACCCACCATGCAGATCAATAAAAATGTTGAAAACGTTATCACATTTGCACAATAATTAACAACAATATCATTGCAAGTATGATGCAAAAATGGTGGTTCATTTATTCTATTTTAAGAATTTGTCAGTAATCCCTGCCTACTCATTAATATTCATGACATCACTACCACAACATTAGAACATACCATGACCCATCTGTGTACCTGATATAGCATGCATCTGATATTTTGTTCACGAGTATGGTGTTTACATAAATTGAGCACTTTTACATTAGGCCACGCCCACCATGCATATTAATGACATATGCTGAAAACATAAGCATGTACACAATAACCAACAAAATTATCATGCCCAATATGATGCAAAACGAACACACAGTTATTAATTTTCAAATGTTCACTTTAAGCCCCGCCCACTTAATAATATGCATGATATCACCACCAAAAACAATAAGGCTCATCTATAGACCATAGGCTATCTGTAAACCAAATATGACCTGAATCCAGTTTACAATTAATGAGATACCATGTTTACAAGCTCTTTTCAGCCAAATCCTTTTAAGCCCCGCCCACTATGCATATTAATGAAATTTAACGCTTTTACATCACGAACTTGTACACAACAGCTAACATCTTAATTATTTCAAAGATGAAACAAAACAGACATGCGGTTGCTAAAATATGAACATTTAAAGCTTTTTGTATTAACCCCTGCCTACTTAGGTCGGTCCCCCTTTTACAAGAAATAAAGAGGGGAATGGGGCCTTGTCATATTGTCAACTCTTCAAGTATCAGTGCACACTTAGCTATGGGCCTGCCAGTTGCAGCATAATTTTGAGTATAAGTTATATCTTAAGGGGGCACAAACATGCTTTGGGGGGGTATTGAATATTTTGAGGGGGTATTAAACATTTTGAGGGGAGCAAATGTTTGCAAAGCCAGTAAGCATTCTTTATGGGACACTGCTTGTGTTCACCAGGAAACAAATGTAACCCTAAGTTATAATTGAGTACATATTTCTAAATAACCGGAACTAAATGGTTTTGTAGTTCAAATGCATTTTTTTCTTCTTCATCAACCGAATGATTTCCAAAATCTATATTAACTGTCATGTCATTGCATATATAAAATATTTGTTCCATTATATTTATTCATAAGCCACACCCACCATGCAGATCAATAAAAATGTTGACAACGTTATCACATTTGCACAATAATTATCAACAATATCATAGCAAGTATGATGCAAAAACAGTTGTTCATTTATTCTATTTCAAGAATTTGTCAGTAATCCCCGCCTACTCATTGATATTCATGACATCACTACCAGAACATTGGAACATACCATGACCCATCTGTGTACCTGATATAGCATGAATCTGATATTTTGTTCACAAGTATGGTGTTTACATAAATTGAGCACTTTTACAGCCACGCCCACCATACATATTAATGACACATGCTGATAACATAAACATGTACACAAAAACCAACAAAATTATCATGCCCAATATGATGCAAAACGGACATAGTTATTAATTTTCAAATGTTCACTTTAAGCCCCGCCCACTTAATAATATGCATGATATCACCACCAAAAACAATAAAGCCCATCTATAGACCATAGGCTATCAGTAAACCAAATATGACCTGAATCCACTTTACCATTAATGAGATACCGTGTTAACAAGCTCTTTTCGGCCAATCCTATTAATTATCTATTTTAACCCAACCACTTTATTAATTTTCCTCTAGGCTTTGTTATGTCACCGGGTTGAAGGAGTGGGGAGGGGGGGGAAGGGGGTCCTCTTTTCATTCTATTTTCACAGTTTCACTTTTCTATACATTTCCTTTATGATTAATTATTAAATTTAAGTTATGGTGGGCTTCTTGTAAAAGCTCCGGCTTCTAAGCCCTTTCACAATTTTCTCATAAATTGTTATGTGTTTTTATTATAAATATTGTAATATATGCATGAAAATGGAAAATAAATCAATCAATTAATCAATCAATCTTGTACACAACAGCTAACATCTTAATTATCCCAAATATGAAACAAAACAGACATGCGGTTGCTAAAATATGAACATTTAAAGCTTTTTATATCAAGCCCCGCCTACTTATTAATATGCATGATATCACTACCCAAAACAACAGAGCTCATATATGAACCATGGGCTATCTGTGTACCAAATATGACATGAATCCAGTTTACCGTTCTTTAGAAGCATTTTTCAGCAAAATCATATTAAGCCCCACCCACTATACATATTAATGAAATTTAACATTTTTACATCATGAACATGTACACACCAGCTTACTTACACCAAATATGAAACAAAACAGACACGTGGTTATTAAAATATGAACATTTCAAGTTTTGTACATTAAGCCCTGCCTACTCATTAATATGCATGATATCACCACCAAAAATAATATGGCATATCTACGAACCATGGGCTACCTGTGTACCACATGTGACATGAATCCAGTATATCGTTCTTGAGATATCGCGTTTACGAGTTGGCCATCACAAACATACAGATATGCCTGCACACACAGACGCATACACACACACATACATACATACACACATACAAACACACATATACAAACACACACATGTCATCATGACCAAATTGTGACCAAGAATTGGAATTCCAATGTTGGACGATTCAGAGTAGTTCCATTCTGTTTTTACTTGTTGTTGAACAAGGGAGGTCAAGTTCAAAGTTGATCCGGGCATGGAGATATGAATCCTTTCTGATTGTAAAGAATGGAACTACAGGGGAGTCCAGGGTTTGTCAGTTTGTTGTATCAATGATGTTTACAGTATAATGGATATACCACAGGGGAAAACCATTAAAGTTTTTGTGGTATTACTTTCCCCAAATGAAAACTTTTGTGTATGTTTGCCAGAATACTTCGTAAATTGTGTCATCCAATTACACAATTAGCATGTCACTCATCATTCAGATCAAATTTGTTTTCCACATTTTGCGACACTTTTGTGACATTTTTGGTTAAATGTGAAGCTATTCTAGGCACATAGTTTACAAAAAAGGAAGATAACGCCTCAATGCCCAATCGTAATTTACTAAGTTGGCAAGATCTTGTTTTGCCCTTTTCGTAGTATTTTATGTGCCCTTTTATTCTGTGATTGGCAGTGACAGTCATGGTGTTAAGGGATTAGTACACTTATATATACTATACTAAATATATATTATATTGAGACCCCTAATTGTCAAATATTGGATTCCTATAGGCATAGGTGTATTGCAACGAACCTGTCAGTATTCACAATTTTATCTGAAATTAACCGTAGACATAGTGTATTGACCTCTCAACTGTGCTGTATGATTATTATGGTAATAGTATATGGAAGGGCCCGACATAGATGGGGCCTATGAAAATTTTCCCTGTGGGCCAGTCCGCCCATGGACATCAGGAAAAAAATTAACACCGGTTTTATAAGTGGAACCAATGACGCGGGACACACTTGGTGGTGGCTTGGGGTTCTCCCCAAATTCAAATCCCCGCAAAAATGAAGGTTGGTGAAATACTGTTAGTGCATGCAAGATTTATGGTCCTTCTCTACGAAAAGATCCAAGATGCTTTTACCCCGAGAGCGTCTTTATCCATGGTCAAAAAGTTGTTACATAATGGAACACAATACGTTGTCACATAATGGGCTAAAAGTTGTTACATAATGAGAATTGTTACATAATGGACCAAAAGTTGCTACATAATGGGCCATTGTTACAAAATGGACAATTGTTACATAAAAAGCCTTAAAAGAACCTCTTCCACACATCAACTACTATTGGATGTGGTTTGCCCTCTAAACAAATAACTCACATTTCACCACTGACTCTTTAAGAATGTGTTATATTTGGACATACTCTCATCAACCTTTAGTTTGGAAAGATGTTCTTTTACCAACTTATAGAACAGCATTCACAGAATTACACAAGGTCAAATCTTTGAAGGATTAGTTCAGCGGTCAAGTTGATCTCATGTGAATGAGGAACTCAAAAGAAACAAAATGGTGAAGAAAGCATCGAGAACGGTAAATACCATCATGGTTTGCATGCCCATGCAATTGACACCCATATCATATGTCCCACATGGCATCCCGTGTCCCACATGGCATCCCGTATCCCACATGGCATCCCCATGGCATCCCGTGTCCCACATGGCGTCCTGTGTCCCACATGGCATCCCGTGTCCCACATGGCGCCCCGTGTCCCACATGGCGTCCCGTGTCCCACATGGCGTCTCGTGTCCCACATGGCGTCCCGTGTCCCACATGGCGTCCCGTGTCCCACATGGCGTCCCGTGTCCCACATGGCGTCCCGTGTCCCACATGGCATCCCGTGTCCCACATGGTGTCCCACATGGTGTCCCACATGGTGTCCCACATGGTGTCCCACATGGCATCCCGTGTCCCACATGGCATCCCGTGTCACACATGGCATCCCATGTCACACATGGCATCCCATGGCCCACATGGCATCCCATTTCTAGCCCACATGGCATTCCACCATATCTCCTACATGGCATCCCATCGCATGTCCCACATGACATCCCATCCCATGTCCCACATGGCATTCCACCATATCTCCTACAGGGCATTCCACCATATGTCCCACAGTGCATTCACTATATGTCCCACATGGCATACACCATGTCCCACATGGCATTCCATCTTATGACCTACATGGCATTGTCTGAGGAATTCTCAAAAACTAACATTTCTCAGGAAAAACTGTGGATGGTCGGACGGATGGCCAGACCGACGAAATCTCCATTACACAGGTTTGCGTTATATACATATATATATATATATATATACACATATATATATATATATATATACACATATATATATATATACATATATATATATATATATATAGATATATATATATATGTATGTATGTATGTATGTATATATATATATATATATATATATATATATATAATGAATGTGAGATGGTGAGAGAAAAATCATATGCCCTCATCGGGATTCGAACCCGAGACCCCCGACTACCGTTCGGTTGCTCTACCACTGAGCTATAAGGCCAAGTGGTATTAACCCCTCAATTTTTCCCCTAAGGCATCAATTTCATTATAATTATTAATAATTCATTATTCAAATATTCCAGTGGAGAATTGCATTCCACACATTTCACACCATCTATATATATATATATATATATACATATATATATATATATATATATATATACATATATATACACATTTATACATATAAATATATATATATATATATATATATATATATATATATATATATATATATATATTTATAGACTATTAAAGAAACAAATTGGTGTAAAATTCATTTTGATATCTTGTTTTCGACTAATTGTATGTAAAATATTTTACCTTTGCAACCCAGTGTATGTCGTGATTTCATAAAGGCAGATCCAAGAAAATTTTCATCAATTTCTTAGAAAATTATTTGTTCCTTTTTAAATTGTTGTTTGTTTGATGAGGGCTTAACGGCACCACGACAACTACTGAACACATTTCTTTTTCAATTATTGAGATGGGGTATAACATGCACAAGAATATTCTTTCTCGATCTGCTTATGTACCTTATACTCTTTGCAAGTAAAAAAAAATATATATATTTTTGGGGTTTTATAGAAATACATAAACAAATGTCTTGGATCTGCCTTTATGACATCACACAGTACACTGCGCGGTCACTTTTCAACACACTGGTGAAATCTTAGAAATGCAATAACTCCTAAACGAAATAAGATACCAACATTATTTTTGCACCAATTTGAAAATTCATGGGAATATTTATTTGAGATAAATATTTAAGTTTAAAATGATTAATTGTAATTGTTCAGAATGTCAGAAATAGGACAACAATCTTGCACAGTAGAATTACTACCCCAGTCATTTCTACACAGGTGTGACAGAACTATAACTTGAATGCCTCCCTAATGGAAGAAGATGTTGAAGTAGTTTCTTCACCATTTGTTTATATTCATGAGATGAACCTGCTTGACCTCTGAACTAATCCGTTAAAACATACAATATCATAACTTTTGCAGGAATGAAACCAATTTGATCTGAAGAATGTAGCCCTCAGCATTTAATACTCCAGCATAAATTTACTAGGTGGTACAAGACATTCAAGCAATGATTACATTCATACTTTTTTCTGTGAAGGAAAGGGGAGGGGAGGGGGGGGGGGGGGATCAGTGTTCTTCATAGTAAACTAGACAGGGAAAAAATAATTGATTCATACCAACAAGTTCATTAAACAAATTTAATTCTTTACTGTCTATTGGCCTCATTGCAGACTGCCTGTGTGCTAATAATAAACGACTAGCCTGTATAAATTTGATTTGAGTTAGAGGAGCGACATTCCTCCAGAAGTACGTAAGCGCAGCAACTGGGTATGACAGAAATTCCAACCTGGAATGTACAAAGAAAATAGTATGTGGAAACTTCTACCCTATGAAGATATGTAAGACAAATGTCAACCTCCAACAAATATTTCTTCATTAACATTGTAAAAAGGCAAAGGGTTTTAATTCCAGGATGCAATCTTGTCATTCTTTAAAATCCAATCTCTACAAAATACACTATGTACAAGCTAGATAGTTAAAACAGTACAGAAACATAGGTTGTCTTTTGGTAAACTATATTTTTGAAATGTATCTGGAACCTAGGATTATACAAAAGAGCACTTAAATAGATAATAGTAAACAAGACTTGATAATTATTGTACTCGAACTTACGATAATAAGCAAGGTTAATTTTGTACTGCATGAATTACCTTTTCTACTTGGAAAGTGTTTTTTCTCTCTTTCTTTCAAACATAAAAACATGTTTATAACCAGAATGTTTACTTAGATGTTTTGGAATAAAGTGTTTTTTCTCCAGTGTACATACCTTAAATGCTTCTTACCACACTTGGTACTATACAAATTGCATGATAAGGTTTTTGAAAGCTGATGATAAACATTTTTTCTATAACAAAAAAGATTGTCAGTAAGATTTTGATACAACACGACAAAACCTTACCCCACCAGGTTTGGTGAGTTAAGAGATGAGTGCCCAATACTGACCACAATACCATTCCATCCCAGGTTTAGGAGGACTACACCAGAGAATACAATTTTATGAGTCTTGCAAAAATACACAAAGAAAATTACCCCTTTGAATAATAAATTTTAACGAAGTTTGATTTCAGTTCACTTTAGACCCAACCTCTAACATTATTATGAAGCAAATCATGGTTGTTTGAATTTTAAGCTTTGGAATCCTCTTGAATTTTATGGCAATCAGAAATAAGTTTTTAGGTAAAAAGTGTGTTAATGCCCATTTTCACCGATAGATTTGATAGTACCTTAACTCCCCAGTAGCTGCAAAGTCACATTCAACAGCCAATCAGGCTGAAGGAAAGTGAATTCAGAGCATTGGTACAAGAATACGTAGAATCTGAGCTTGGAATTATCCTCATTTCCTTCAGAATGCAATTTGATCCATTGACCGACGAGCTACAAGGATTAAATAATTGTCGGTATAGATCTGATTGCCATTCCAAGTATTGTTGACCATTTCACCCAAATAAGTATTCCATTTACAGAGCATCTTTATTACTTTCCAAGTCCCATTTCAAACCTGTCAAAACTCCACAGGTTCACTAATACAAAATTACATTTTGCAACACTATTAACATTTGAACATTTAAAAGTTTAATTAATGATTACCCAATGCCATCGACATTATCCTATCAAAATTTCCTTGTGCAGATCCTACTGAAATGTGATGCTCTGTTTTCAAGCTATGTTCAAAACTCTTTGTGACTGAAAATGCAACTGTATTTAACCCTTACTCTACCACGCAGCAATATTATCGCCATTTTGGGTGCCCCATCTTTGGCCCCGCCTCCCAGGCACATTTAAAAACAGTGCTGGTAGAGTAAGGGTTAATCAACCCAGGACAAAGTGTGCAAACTGAGCGCCCACTGTCTCACTGAAAAAATAATAATAAGCCTCTGAAGCTTAACCCTTTAATAATAAGCCTGTGCTTAACCCTTACTATCGCCGTTTTGGGTGCCCCATCTTTGGCCCCGGCTCCCAGCTGCATTTTCAAAAAAATTTTGGTAGAGTAAGGGTTAAGGATAACATTTATCTAACCACAGAGCAGCCACACCTTAAAACCAAATTAAAGGGAAAACTTAAATATCGCAATGTCTGGGTCTCACACCTCCCGACATTTCCAAATGGCAAAATAATACTCTTTATATCACAAAAAAACTCAACCTTACAAGGGGTTTCAGAATTATATGACCCACCTACTATTTAACCTTTAAAACTTTCAGAAAAGAGCGTAGTATTTACAATTATAAAAATTAGTTTAAAAGTCATTTATGTATAACAGTCGTAATGAATCTACTATAAATCAAATGCAAATATCCTTCTCTGCATCTCAGTTACTGTAACATAATTCAATAATTATTCAACATAATTTAACGTTACTTTACATCGATTTAATATCTAACCCAGGGACAAGCAAATGTAAGCTCCTGTCATAATAGAGGTAATTTCTACTGAAGTAAATTTGGATTCATCCCAAACATTTGTGTAGCATTATGTAGAAAATACAAATCAACATAGCACCTCAAAAGATTCTTGGTTCCAAAATTTTGAACTTCACCTATCATATTTTGATAAATCACTTAACCGGAAAAAAAAGAAGAAAAAAAAAAGTAACTAAACAGAAATTTGAGTGTGGGAATTAATATTCACTGGAATGCATTACACTAATTGTGTTACCAAGCCAATAGAAAATATGATTTTAGGACAAAATATTGACTGTTTTGAGAAGCTATACAGGTTTATTCTAAAACTTCCAAAAAGAGATGATTTGATGAAAATAAATTTGTAGAAAATGTTCTTCTATGGAAGACAAAATATGAAATAAAGTAAAATTAAAACTGAAATAAAATTAATCAAATGATTCTTGTTGTTCCAATTAAATCAAATTGAATTCCAAGAAGGCACAGGCAAAAGCGTTTTCTTCCAAACAGAAAAACTCCTCAAAAGCTGTCACATCCACTGTGAACTTGCATCTTTTGCATACTGTACAATTATCAAATTTTCCCTGACTTTTGCCTCCACTGGTCGAGGCTTCATTTATCTTGGACCCTCTGTAAACACACTCATTCTGAAGTCCGTTCACTCTTGTTTTGGGACACGATAACTGACCTACACAGGGTCAAACAATTCAGTCATTTACACCCACTGCTCTCTGCAGCACTGCGTCTATGATGACTCTTTCTTTGCCTTTGGTGGAGGTCTGACAAGAAAACAAAATTGTGAATCGATTAATGTCATGTATACGATATCCTGGTCAAAAATGAAATTGCAGCTTTTTGCCAGATGAACAACAACTACTAAGTACAATAAAAGCTTGACATTATATTCTGTTCCAGGCATAATATAATATTTAAAGGTATAATATTTAAAGATATAATTTCAAGAACACCTAAACAAGCAGCTGGTCACCCAGCAGCTCATTCTTTACACCTTCTTGGCCGGCCACCTATTGTGTGATCAAACTATAGAATCCAAAACATCTTTCTCGTATGTAAATCACTGAACACTTCCTGAAAGACAAATTATCATCTAAAAATGAAGTGTTGTCTAACTCTACTGCAGCATCTTGATATTAACGGGTTTCTTTTCTTATCTGACTGAACACTTCCAAAATAGGATGGTACTTTTCTGTGCATCTTCCTTTGTCTTGTACTAAATATTCCTCCAAAGCTATTGACTTCAAGGACACATGGCCACAGTAAGGACACATGGCCACAGTAAGGACACATGGCCACAGTAAGGACACATGGCCACAGTAAGGACACATGGCCACAGTAAGGACACATGGCTACAGTAAGGACACATGGCCACAGTAAGGACACATGGCCACAGTAAGGACACATGGCCACAGTAAGGACACATGGCCACAGTAAGGACACATGGCCACAGTAAGGACACATGGCCACAGTAAGGACACATGGCCACAGTAAGGACACATGGCCACAGTAAGGACACATGGCCACAGTAAGGACACATGGCCACAGTAAGGACACATGGCCACAGTGAGGACACATGGTCACAGTGAGGACACATGGCCACAGTAAGGACACATGGTCACAGTAAGGACACATGGTCACAGTAAGGACACATGGCCACAGTAAGGACACATGACCACAGTAAGGACACATGGCCACAGTAAGGACACATGGCCACAGTAAGGCCAATTCATGCACATTTTGAAATAACAGATAAGTCCCATTTTTCATTCTTGTCAAACATTTGTGTCACTGGAATATGAATTTAGTGCTCATAATACACCAGGCGCGGATCCAGGAATTTCCAAAAGGGGACGCGAATATCAGTTCTGACTAACTTTTGTTGTTGTGCATGAGGTTTGATACTCTTTGTGCAAAACATCCAAAGATGTTATTCTTCTCACACTTTAGCTCTAGACTTATGTAGATATCAACCATGATTTTAATTAGAATAAGAACTTTTAGCAACAAGAGACTAAGTGCCCCTGCAAGCGCACACCCATGGATCTGCTTCCGTACACAATAATGGTAGATTTGTTTACAAGAGTATCATCAAATTACATGCAAGGAAACTGAATTCAAATATTCCCCCGAAGACTACAACCTCACTTTCCAGTAGGATGATGCTTTAACCCTTAAATTCCCACTCACTCGTTACACAACCGACCACGCAGTTGTGACACGATCAACCACGCGGTTGTGACACAATCGACCACGCGGTTGTGACATGATCGACCACGCGGTTGTGACACGATCAACCACGCGGTTGTGACACGACCGATTGGACAGACACTTTTTAAAAAATTATTTTGCTTCGTCAAATAGGCCCACAGCAGTGATTTTGGTATCATTTGAAAGAGCTTGAATTATTCTTTCAGAAAATGTAACTTTTTAATGGGGGTTATCAAATTGAAGATGTTTGAGAAAAAATGGATGAAAATAGAGAAAATTTAAAAAAATGCAAAATATTTAACAAAAAAATCCTGATTTTCCCTTTCTTTTCAAAAGCTTACTTGCCACACTTTCAGACCTAGCTTTTGCTTGAAAAGCTGTGAACAACTGTCCAAGACATCAAATTATCCAATTTCAGTCAAATTTTGTCTGCCCTTATCACCAATATCTTTTTTTGCAAAATTACCTATTTTTAGCTCTTTTGAGACAAATTTTTGAAAAAAATCATAACTTTGGATCGTACCACACACGAAAAATATTGTGATGAAGTTTACATCAAGTACTTTCATTTGAAAACAAAATAAGCAACTACCCCCTCCTTTCTTCATGTCGATATTTGAGTAAAAAATAATAATATAACCTATATATTAAAACATAGGCAGTCTGGTGTCGTGGATAGTGTGTGAGCTGGCAACGTGCTCGCCCCAGGTTCAATCCTGAACAAGTGCGCGGCTTTTGTTTTCCATTATTTTTGCATGTTTTGCTTTGAAAAAAAAAAGGATAGATTTTGGAATGGAAATTTCACAAACAATGTGGAAAAAAACCTACCTTTTCTTTTATATTCACAAAGAATAATACAAAATTTGCCTAATTTGCACATTTGGCTGCAAATTTGCATATTTATGTCTATATTTTCTTTATAATGACTTTATTATTGAAAAGTGTATTGTTTTAGCATTCACATAAACCAAACTTGTAGTGATACAAAACAATAGAAAGGTTAAGAAAATTAATTTCGGGAAAAAGAGAATAGAATACGACTTCTTCTTTTTGTCACGTTTTAAACCCCTTGGGCTTTAAGGGTTCAAGGTATATATAAAGGTAGAGATTTTATATCCAGATGAAAGAACATGTGCAAAAGTGATCATGTATGCACAGGAGAACAGCTCACATTATTTAATGTCATTCTTTCTCAAATTTCAAATATAAAGGGTTCTCAAATTGCATTCTACCACTACAACTGGGTCAAGGTTATCATAAAATCCAATTTCATGTTCACTATAGCCCATTCAAAATGTTTGGGGAAAAAAAAAAAAAAAGTTAACATGAGCAATTTTCTAGTTGTCCCATCCTGAGGTCACAAAATTTTGTGCCATTTATGCAAATTAGGTATATAAGTTTGAAAATTCTGTAAAATGGACAAATTACAACCAATTTTGATGTGACTTTTTGCTGTTTTCAAAGATATTGGTTTATTTAAACTCTCATGTTGCTGCTACCTGTCCATATATCTTTAAATCACAAGCAGAGATACCCACTGATTACTCTTCAAGATAAGACACTCAACGTTACCTGTACATGCCGACAACGACTGCATGGTCTCTTTCATAGGGTTCAAGGGTCAACTGCTCTTGGGGTTTAAGGCGCTCTGACTGTAACTTCTTAACTTCACCTGCAAATACCGCCTCAGGTTGAGCTGTGGAATCTATACAATTTGCCTGAGGAAATGAGAAAAGACAATCTTTGAAGAAAGAAACACCAGTGGCAATGAAAAGATGATTTGTCCTCGTAAGTAACTATGACATTAAAAAAAGATTTAAGACAGTAAATTATGCTTATTTTGATGGAATTTTTCTGCCATTTTTGTAGTTCTCTATTAATGTAAACTTTCAACCCAAGATAGACTCTCCATATTTGTACTTTGACCAAACAAGAAGAAAACTTATTTATGTAAAGCTGTTTATGTGACCCCAAAGAGCAGACAAGTGAACAAACTAAAACAATTACTGGCAAATATCCTGAGGACTAAGCATTGTGTTCAAAAGACAAAGCAAAATGAGATAACACAAAGTAAATATTGATACACAGAGGACCAACCAGTCGGTCACATTGCTGGGCATATAACAAAAGGTCACTCAAAGTCCTTCAAAACAACTTAGAAAGCTGTGAAACACTGTCTGCTGACCTATGGAACTAATCCTAGAGTCCAGCTGTCAACAATGGCACACTGACCAATTGTCAGCTTAGGTATAAAGAGAAAACACCCATGAAAAGAAAAGCACATTGACGATTAATATCAGTCATGATACCTTGTCTCCAACAGTCAGTATTTGTAATCTTACTGATTTTATTCTATTCAAAATTGTAATTACAACACAAAAGTTAAACATACAATATAATTTCCAGAAATGTAAGATGAGAAAGAAATCAATTCATCAACAGAATAATCTAGAAGTAGGTGAATAGCTAGCAATTTAGGGTTATACTATAATTCACTGTATACTGTCAAAGATGAACTCTAGAATCTGGGGCACTAGATGTAGGCAAAGTCATGTGCATCCACCAATACATCCGGTGAAGCAGCTTCTTGGTTAGTCGATGATAACACAGTATTAATTATAGCTTAACCCTGTCCATTTATAAATATTTAAACTAAAAGCTATTTTTTGGCTGAAATATGAAAAAAGGTACAGTTTATAATTACTTTCTTTTTAAACAAATATCACAGGATTGCTTTCATCAACAGATTACTTCGCATCACCGTGTGATGTTACGGATTAACCATAGCCACCTTTCCACCAATTATAGTTTCTTTACTAAATATAAATTAGGGGTGTGCATTTTCGTTTCATTAATTAAACTTTATTAATCATTTAACCAATAACACGCCTAAAAATCTGATGGAATCAAGCTCATTCTTTATGTTGTATCTTGTTGCACACACTACATACACTATAGTACTACTAGGCCCATTTAATATCGTAAACAATTAGCATGAGTGTCATCAGAAATGTGCATCATTTTAAAGGTATCAGTGAACTACTGTAAAAAACACATATTTTTAAAAGAAAACAAAAACATTCAATAAAATATTACAACTATTCACAAATGACTGCTGAAATCAAGATTTTGAGTTGAATAAATAAGCTGTACCATCAGTCATAAGTACACGATTATTGCTGCCATTTTGAAAGAATGTTGCAATCATTACATGTTCTACTTAATACCTAAACATAAGGACATTAAAAAAAGAAAATTTCTTCAACAAGTAAATTTATAATTGAATTGAATCCGTAATTATTGATCCTACTGTATACGCATTAATAAACTTTTTGTTGACAAACGTCCATCAAGATTACAAACATCCGTCTTTTGTCACCGGATTATGTGCCCAGATAAATGGTGAGTGTGAGGCATTGTATGGCGACAACGATGACCAGTGAACACACAATTACAATGACGGGGTTGTCGCCTGCGTATTCGCTTATGGTAGTAACGATGCTATCACGAAATGCTTAATACAACCCGGACGAGAACACAGGTACAACGTACGGACAGAGATATAACATCGACAACCAAGTCAATGTCCACGGTCTTTGATAACCAGTTGTGGTGCACTGGCATTGAATGTTCTCTGCTCCTTTGATTAAGCAGTGAATTGTAAGATGGCCAACATTGGTCGCATCTGAAGTTTAAAAGATAATCCACATTTATCTTTTTATAAAGCCATATAAGCGGACAAGATAATGATTTTGGTGCATTTAGTTGCACCAAATTGTGTGGATATTTTTCACTTTACAATGTGAGTATGTATGTGATGGATAGAACAACTTTGTTGCCATTGGCAAAACAAAACTTCAGGCTTAGCATTGTTTGTAACACTAACGAATAGACCTAGTATACTGTGTATTGTTGTTTGTAACACTAATGAATAGGCCTAGTGTGCTGTGTATTGTGATGACTTTTTGAGTTCGTCATGATTGAAAAATCAAAGTTATTGATGCTGTAATGGATAACAAATATTGATTTTCTTTTAACAATTTGATTCTCAAAGTGAATGTTAAGTTTGGTTTGTTGATGTTTAACGGCACCGCGACAGTCAGTCAAATGTGCCAAGAGGGTGTTAATAAATTATGGTGTAAGAGTTAGGATAGTGAGGAGATGGAAGGTTTGTAAGGGAGAAAGGAAGAAGGGGGGAAACAGAAGGGGAAAAAAAGGAGGCAAGTAAGGTTAGGTGTAGAAAGGGAGGGAAGGGGGAAGTTAAATGTGGCGGAAGAGGTTGTTGTTGCGGAAGAAGTTGATGATGTTCGAGGTAAAATTGTTTTCGAAAAGGTCCGATTGAGGATAGTGAGGAGAAAAGAGATCTGGAGTTCTGGTATAGGGGACAGGTTACAAAGATATGCTTGATGGCTTAATGCAAAGATCTTTGGGTTTGATGGTGTGGAGTTTGTTACTGGCTCGTGATTCCAGGAGTTTTGTCAGGTTTATTTATGTAGTTGGAAATGGAGAGACGGAGGTCTGAGTGTGGAATAGGAAAAGGAGAGGCGATGTTTACAAGTGGGGCAGAAAGGAGTAGGGGAGCAGGATGAGAGATGGGAGTAAGTGAGAGAGAAGTGGCCGAGGCAGATGCGGGTAACAATGATGTCTTCCCTGCGATTGTGACTGTGCAGAGGGGTGTTGGTCCCGACTTTGGGTTTGATGGTGCAGAGTTTGTGACTGAATAGTCCAGGTGGGTGTGGGTGGGATGGTATATCTGGCAATCGAGAACATGTTGATGTTGGCTTTGGAGAATTGGGAGTGCATCCAAATTCCGAAAGGTGGGGGGATGCGTTTGTTGAGATTGAAGAGGTTGGTGAAGGAGAGAAAACGGATGAATTGGAAGCAAGGGTTATGTGGATCGGTGAGGATGCAGAGAGCAAAGGAGAGGCCGGCCTTTGTGCAACAGAGGTCGAAGGGGAGTTCATTAGCCTCAACGTGGAAACTGGTGATAGGGGAGGTGTGAGTGGCACTAAAGCATGTTAAGTGGTTGATATATGGTGAATGGTTTCAAAAAGTTTTGAGGGCAAATTTTTGTTTAAACGAAACACTAATTTTTGTAACAATTGTTTTTCGATTAACCGATGAATGGTCACATCTCTAATATAAAATAACTGCAGTCATTACTGAACAGTCTGTTACTGTAGTATACTTACTTTTATGGAAATGACAAAGTGGCCTTCATTTTTAAGAAAGTGATGAGCATTTATTGCGACTATTCTTGCTTGGTCTGGCTGTGCAACATCTGCAAATATTGTGTCAACCATACCTGTGACAAACAGAAAAAAACAATCTGTTTAAAACACTATTCTTTTGCAGCATTTAGGATTTCACATTTCAAAGACTCCACTTGTTTTGAAAAATGGTCCAGTAAGTCTAATCTAACAGCTTAATATCATAGCTGCATTTTTAAGACAAGACAGAATTCAAGATCAGCATGTTTTTCCATCAATTTTGTTCTTTAATAGTTTTCGAACATATAAATACACACAAACACTTGTTGATTTTCAGTTCTACACAGCTAGAAAACTTGATTTGTTGTCATTATAGTAACACTGTTCCACTTTCTAATCTACCAAGTAGTACTGCAGCTTCCACACTTAGCTGGTGCAGTCACTGAAATACTGTATCTATTATAATAATTAAAAAAGCCAAATCCTGAAATAGTATAAATCAATTCATGACAATTCAAAGGAATACTTGGGGATTGGCAGCATGACTTACCTCAGTATTCAATTAATGTGCGGGATTGCGGGATTATTGAACATATTATCAAATTCCCCTCAAAAATAATTGAAGGGGAAATTCCCAAAAACAAAATCAAAATACAAACATTTTGGCTGAAAATGCCAAATTTGTCATTTTTTGGCCAAATTTGGGCATTTTTTTTGTATTTGTGGCCTTTCCTTTGTATTTTTGGCCTTTTAATTATTTTTGGTCATTTTGCAAAAAATATCCCTCCCTTTTTAAATCCCCCAACCCCCACCCCTCCCAAAAAAAAAAAAAAAAAAATATGCAAAGGGGAAATTTCCCCTAAATTTTGAACCTTAGTGTGAACACTGGTTTCTACACTTGGCTTGTGCAGTCACTGAAATATTGTATCTGAATCCTGAAATAATATCAATCAATTCATGCCAATTCAAATGAATACCTGTGATTGGCTGCATGACCTACCTACGAGCATTCTGTATTTGTGCGGATGTCTGGCATCTTCGATGATAGGAATTATATTTGTTCTTTTCTTTGCTACATTTATCAAATCCTGCCTGATCTGTGTGAAAATTCTACAGCATACACGAGACCATCCTGTAAAGAAACCAAAAGCTTATTATTTTCAGTAACCAAAGACATATTCGACAATCCTTCATATCACAAATGTTAAAAATAACCACAGGAAATTTAAACACTACACTGACTAATTGTTTAAGTAATTAAAGATGCAAACTTTCTGCAAAGATAACAATACAAACATCCTTCAACAAATGAAACAGTTGGATTTTATTGTCTTGACTAAATTAATTAATGACTTATTCAACTTTGTAGATACATTTGTTTTCAATATTTGTTTATATTTCAATCAATCTGAGCTATCATCTATATGTTAATCATATATGTTATCATCATATATGTTATCATCATATATGTTATCATCATAAATGTTATCATCACATGTTATCATCATATATGTTATCATCATATATGTTATCATCATATATGTTATCATCATATATGTTATCATCATATATGTTATCATCATATGTTATCATCATATGTTATCATCATAAATGTTATCATCACATATGTTATCATCATATATGTTATCATCACATATGTTATCATCATATATGTTATCATCATAAATGTTATCATCACATATGTTATCATCACATATGTTATCATCATATATGTTATCATCATATATGTTATCATCATATATGTTATCATCATATATGTTATCATCATATATGTTATCATCATATATGTTATCATCATATATGTTATCATCATATATGTTATCATCATATATGTTATCATCATATATGTTATCATCATATATGTAATCATTATATATGCCAAATATTAATGTAAACAAACTCTATTTATCAGAAAAGTAAGAGATATTTTAATTCACATAGTACCATCAACATTTAGTATACAGTTTTGAAGACCCTGATGAGAGCATTTAAACCTCTTAAAAAGTCTATGGGCATGTAGAGATATCATTCAGCTAAATTGCTTCAAATACCACAAAACAAGCAAAATCAACTCAACAAATTTGGTTAATAAGTGATCATTTTGCAGCATTTTGAAATATCAGGCATCAATCTGCAAATTTATTAATATATTACAGTGCTACCTCAGTATTTTTTCTTTCTTAATCCTGTTTGGAATTGTCTTTCATAATTCTTTAAATTGGAGCAGCAAATTCTAACAAAAGTTTTTGAGTCTTCACCATAACATTCTAAAGGAATAGATTTTCCTATTATATTTAGTATCTAAGATATTGGAAAGAAATCTGAAGAAACACATCCAAGATTTTGAACTATTTGCCCAGCCATACATCACAAAGTCAGCATAAATCAAGAATTGATCAAACTTTGATCAGCCATATTTTAAAAACTATGGAGCTGGAAAAAATGTACTGTTCCGGCAGTTAAAACCACGGGAAAATCAGGAATTTGCATGAAGACTAAACTACAGTATACGTATGTGGTAAATATGTGCTCAAAAAACGTCCCCGTGTAATTATGCGATGAAAAGTACATTTATTGCGAAAGAGGGAAGTATATAAAGATGTAATTACCACATTAATATCATTTCTGTCGCGATTTGTCATGGGAAGATTTTTGACACTTTTATTCACTGTGGGATTTTTTTAATGAATTCCAGCTCCAGAAAACTAAACACAGCAGTTTCAAAATTCAAAGACTGATTTGCTTGTAATACATGTTTAAAGACCGTTAATACATTTTTCAACTTACAGGTCCTACAATATCTGACACATGTGATACTGTTGTCCCTGATGCTGCCCCAAGGTACAACACTTTGGTTCCTGGTTCTATGTGGATTTTATCTATGCCTCCTAAGATAGCAGCTGCCAGCTTAGATCGGAATGGGTTCCATGCTCTGTACTCGACCTTCTTCTCCCCCTCCTGAAAAATTAAAAATATAAAACCATTGCAATAATAGTGATCGATCTTATAATTTGAAAGTATAGATGGAAGAACAAACTGGCTTGGTAGTTATGGAGTCCCAACTCTTTCATATGGTACTGGCCTCAAACACTGTAATGTGTGTTGTGGTCTACAGACTAACTGAACTTTATTATTTGATGAGGAGTTCAGCTTCCCCCTGTCAAATTTCTGGCTGTGTCACTGACTCAGATCCACCAGGATGCACATTCCCTGGCTGGATACACAAGTCACATAAAAGAGAATGGCCCTATGGCCTCGGCTGAAAAGATGGATGAGTAGTCAGGAAGTCTGCTACTGAGGGTGATGTCTTGGATGACGGCAGCAGCAGCTGTCTTGTCTCCTTCCTTGGAGCCATCAGTATAGATGGAGGTGTAGTTTGAGAGTTGGTCTTTGATCTGGCTGGTTGTGGAGGTTGATGAAGAGGTTAGTGTAGGTTTGAGTTTTGTGATAAGTGGAGAGGTCCAGGTGGATAGTAGGGAGGGGGTGGCCCAGGGAGGAAAAGTGGGCCAGGAGAAAGTGCTGAGAGTGGTGGGATTGATGCCGAGATGGAGAAGGTCTGATTTGATGCTAAGCTGAAAGGACGGGATAGGGTTCTAGTCCTATCAAAGAGGTTGGAGAAATTGGGGTACATAATGAGGTTGTAAACAGGGTTCTGGGTGTTGGTGAGGGCTCTAAAAGCATAGGAGGCTAAGCTTTCTACACCTTGGCAGGAAGGGGGGTTCATTGGCCTCAACATGAAGGCTGGTAATTAGGGAGGTCCTGTAGGCACCCAGACAAAGCCTGAGGGCTTCATTTTGGATGGTGTTGATGTGATTGAGGTAAGAATTGTGAGCGACACAGTAGACAATATTGCCGTAGTCAAGCTTGGCACGAATGGTGAGCCTGAAGATTTTGAGGAGAGCATGCCGGTTCGCACCCCAAGTGGTATTGGAGAGAAGGAGGAGAATGTTGAGGAAATTCAGGGAGCTGTTGCAATTCTGTTTTAGGTTGGTGGTGTGTTGTTTGTAGGAGAGCTTGTGGTCTAGAGTTAAACCCAAGAACTTAGTGTGGTCAACTTTAGGGATGAGATTGCCATTAAGCACGAGGTTCGGGTTGGGGTGGAGGTTGTTGAAATGACAGAAGTGCATGCAGACTGTCTTGTCTTTGAAGAATTTAAAAGCGTTGTTGTTGCACCAGGCTTGCAGCCGGTTGAGGTTGAGTTAAAGCCTTTTTTCGACAAGAGGAAAGCTTGTGGAGGAGTCGAAGATGGTGAAGTCGTCCACGTAGAGGGCATGTTTAATGTTGGGGCCAAGGTTGTCTGCAATGTCGTTAATGCTCAGGTTGAAAAGAGTGGGAGAGAGGATGCTGCCTTGGGGAACGCCCTCTTCTTGGGGATAGGGGTTGGAGAGAAAGGGTGTGGCCAATACGAGCTTGGAACTGCCCGGGTGAGAGGAAGTTTTGAATAAAGGTGGGGAGGTGGACTCTGAGAACAATGGTGTGAAGTTTGCAGATAATGCCGTATTTCCAAGTAGTGTCAAAAGCTTTCTCGAGGTCGAAAAAGATGGCAATGAGGTGCTCCTTTTTTGCAAAGAATTTTTGGAGAGTGATGTCGAGTGTAATTAACTGGTCCAGGGTATTGGGACGTTTCCGGAAGCCGCTTTGGTGAGGGGAGAGGATTTTTTTGGTCTCAAGGAACCAGTTTAGTCTCTGGTAAATGATCCTTTCCATAATTTTACAGAGGCAGCAGGGCGATGGGGCGGTAGCTGGAGGGGTCGGTACTGTCCTTTCCAGGTTTGGGGACGGGGGTGACAATAGCTGTCCTCCAAATAGGGGGAAAGGAGTGTGAGGACCAGATGTGGTTGAGGATGGTGAGTAGGGTAGTGGTGGCCTTGTTGGGGAGGTGTTCAGGAATTGGTAGGGAATGTTATCTGAGCCCTTAGAGGTGCAGCCAGCATCATGGATGGCTTGATCTAATTAAGAAAGGGTGAGGGGGTGTTATAGCTCTCTGTGTTGTCGGAGGGAAAGGTGATACTTCGGGTTTTATCGTAATGTGTATACAATTTGAGCTGTAGAAAAATAGAATTTAGTTTTGATGCACCACAAATATTACTCCCTTGTTTCTCCATTCTTGTGATTATGTTATCTCTTCATCTTCGTTTTTGTGTAAAATCCACCAGTATTTGTACTCATCATACTACGAGTACTGGCACATCCCAAAAAATGTGTCAGCCGTCACAAAACCCCACAGCGAGAGCATTTCCATCAGGTCACAAATGTGTAGAGATAAAATTATTTTATCTTTTAACTTGTCCTCAATCACACAAAATCAGGTCCAAGCTGAATATTTCCTTTCAAACAAGAAATGGATCATGTATCACATGGTTAATTTATGGTGTTAGTGCATGCACAATAAGTAATTCAATGTTAAAAGATAGTCCTGCTAGGAAAGGTCGTGTTGCCATGGCAACTCCTCAACAAAAATACACCTTTCCCAAGCTATAACTCAAACATTACAATGATTTACACTTCAAATAAAAAAATGATAGCCATATAAAATATGAAAATGTCTTGCCTCAGCCAAAATTTTAAGAGCAAAAGTTTTCAAACTTAGGAGGAGATCCGTTTTAAAGAGAAAGTTACTACAGGCATATTATGGGATGTCAAGTACGATTTGATAACCTTAACTGGGTTGGACTAAAAAATTATAAGTAAGTTCAGCTACACACTAAAAAAAAACTTGTATTACTTGGAGATTCAACAACCATGACTAAAATACATTTGAGTTGGTGAAACCATGAAAATTATACATGCTTCATTCCACAAGAATTTTACTGCTTAACATCCTCAACAACTCATGATAACATTGCAAATGAATCAGCATATTGTTCTATTCCTTGAAACCTTCACAAACAATCAAACTTCGTCTGAAATACCTTTACAAAAAGTACTAACCTCAACAGAGATCTTCTTTTCTCCATACACAGCCTCCCCGGGCACCAAGTTAAGTGTGACCAGAGCATCTTCCTTCCCTCTAGCAATGAACACTCCTCCCAGACGATGAGGCTCAATAATCACCTTTGTGCCACCCCTTCCTCCTCCTCCTAAAGAAAATAAACAGATACAAGAAACAAAGAGCTTACAAGAATGCCACATTCAGCAAATGTATCATTGTATACACGATTAACCATTTTCTTTCATCTCATTGTCATGTAAATACACGATTAACCATTTTCTTTCATCTCATTGTCATGTAAATTCACGATTAACCATTTTCTTTCATCTCATTGTCATGCAAAGAGAAATTTTCAACAAACTTTGCAACACTTTTCTTGGCCAATTTATTGTGTTACTGTGATGTTCCCATACTGATTGTAATTGTTGAGGTGCCACCTTCAAGGTTACAATGTTGCATTGTGGGTATGGAGTGCTCACATGGGAAGTATTCAGTGCTCATAATCCTACATTACATTGGCTCCATAACATTTATTGACAACAATAACCCCAAAATAGATGCAAATTAAATGATCAAATTATTTCAGTTAAGACTGTGAGGAGATTAGAGAACTGTCCAAATTGTCATGTATCATCATCCAAATAGGATGAACCAGAACATCACTGATGCAGAGGCTCAACCCTTAAATTTATGAGTAAAGTTTTTGATTATTCAGTGGTGGTGATTTGTTGTCAATATAAGAGACATATGGCATGATTAAGGTTCTTGATGTCAAGTCCCCACTCCTTTGAAATAAGTGATAGGGATGTGCATTTTCAGTCAATTCAGTAAAAATTTTGATCGTTTATCGTGAATTTTTGATCGTTTATCGTGTACATGATCACACGCCGAAAATATGATACACGCCGAAATTAAGATCATTGATTGAAATTTGCTTGTGTGGTGTGAATGTTATTGATTGTGAATGTAAAGTATTGTTGGGAGACTGATAAGGGCACTTTCTGGGTGATTTTTCAGTGTAAACTATGCATTAATTTTGGAAACGGTACACAATGTTTTTAATCATGTGTACTATAATTGGTGAACAGCCACATCCCTATAATGTGACATATTTCTAGTGAGAAGATATTGATTGTTTGTAGAATTTTTTATATCTGTCCTAAATTTTTGTCACTGAAAATCATCAAACTAACGAGTTTCTCCTGCTATATTTTGATTGAGCTGGAATATATGAACCTTGCTTATCGAGTGTAAAACATCTCCATGATGACACTAAAAATATGCACCTGTTTTTAGCTATAACTCAAAAATGACATTAATTTATTCTCAGAAAAGTACAAGTTTTCATATGCATGAGCCAACATTTCAAGACTAAAAGTGTTCAAACTTGGGAGGTGAAACATTTTAAAGGACAAAAAGTGAGAAATCTGTACAATTGTATAAACTCAACCAACACTTGTGTTGGTTGAGCTAAAAAATGACTTACGTCCTCCTCGAGGGCTAAAACCCCCACGTCCACCACGAGGGCTAAAGCCTCCACGTCCACCACGAGGGCTGAAGCCTCCACGACCACCACGAGGGCTGAAGCCGCCACGTCCGCCTCTACCACCTCTGGGACTGAATCCACCGCCTCTTCCACCTACACAAAAGAGAAATTGTTACCTGAACCTGGCACTGATGGATACAAGGTATAATCTTATGTACGAATTCTGCAATTACATCTGGCCTGCTTTACATATTGAGCAACTTGCGGTAAAGTTTCTGAAAGCTTGTAATTGTCAAAAATGAGAAAACAAAACAAAAAACCATTTGTTAGCAAACTTGCCATTAGAAAGCGATATATGCATGTATACTAAATTACTCGTATGTGTTCATTAGACATTGCTCTCAACTACACCTCTTCTTTCCTCACTAAAAGTGAAAACAACAATTTTAATTCATTTCTACATCCATTCAATTAGTGACATAAAGTAACGTTATAAGAAAAGAAGAATTACTTCTCACTAAGTTTGTCAAATATTTATCACTGGATTTTCCACTAAGTTCTTCCATGTAGGACCTTTCTACAAGCTAGAGATGATTTTACAATGGAAAATTAATACTTTTTAATTACATCAGCAAGTTAGGTACATGGTAGAAACCATCCATGGAATAAATCTAGAAAAGGACTTAAATAAAAAATAAATTCAAAGTTCAAATATCACAGATTGATGTAATGAGAAAAACTATGATATTATTACAAAACTTGTTGATATGCTTTGTATGGAAAATATTGCATTATGATTGAAAGTATGTGAGATCACTTCATAAGGTTTCAGTTGCAAAACTGTGTTTGTAAATATTTATAGAACTCCTTGCCCCGAGTGACTGACAGTGCTGCACTATTAAGTCTTCCCAACGTTTCACAAGCAATACTTGTATGCTTGACCACAGCTCAATACAATATTATACCTGTCTCACAGAATCAAAAAGAGATACCCCAAAATGTTACACAAGTCATACCTGTAGGAATATTTCTTCTTTAAAAACTTTTTCATGACCATATCAATCAATAGCTGCTTCGCTAACAGAACTACAATGTTTTAACACATTGATTGATTTTGCTCCAGGCTTTAATATATAGTAAAGTGGTCAGACATGCCTTTCTTGTATTGAAGAAAACACAAGATAGCCAGAACTCTAACAACTTATATGTACTTTGTTTGATACATCTATCTAGCTTTAAAGAAACCACAGGTTGCTGTGAAAACTGACAATTGGCATAGAGAGTCTACTCAGAAGTGTGACATTACATTTCTTTACTCTTTCAATGTATTTCATTAAAACTACATTGAAAATTTCTATTGGTGGAATTTTTTCACACTTATTACACTTATTCAGTTATTTCTGAACAATGTTACTTAGCTCAACTGTTGGTTGTAATGGTTGTGAAGCACAAAAACTCAACAAAATTATTTCAATTCCCCCTTTTCACTGCTAACACCATACATATACGTTGTTAATGTTGACTTGGTCATCTGTGCGAACATTGCACATATACAAGTTTCCATACACTTTTTTCAATGGACATTAAATTTACGAGTTTCCATACACTTTTTTTAATGGATATTAAAGCACACATCGTACGATCATCGTAACATACCAAAGCTTATACCAGCTTGAAGGTACAAAATATGATAATTGGAATTGGAAGGGGAGAGGGGGAGGGGGGGGAGGGGGGGGGGAAGGTGACATTAAACTTTTCATTTTGGAGTTGGTACCTCCAATTATATCAATGATAAAATATTAAATGATAAAGGCACAGACACAACATTTCTTGCAACGATGAAAGTACCAAACTACCAGCGAGTGAGGATACAAAAACGAGTTGATTGGTGAAAGAAATTATGACTTCAATAAAATGAAAACATGATATTTAGTCAGTTTTATGTTTAGAAATAACATTTTTAGTTGTTGTTCAAGTTTAGAACTATTCTTTTTTAACAAACATAGACTATTTCTCCGTTATCTGAAAACTGTTTTCCTTCACAATAACCACAGTTTGGTGTGGATATATCCTATACCAGTTTTGCGAAAAAATGATAATAGCTCCTGCACTTAACAAGTTTAATATTCACTTGGTTGCATATCCGAGAACTTCATGACCTGAGATCATCAGAGTGGACTACATTATAAGAGTGTGCCACTGGAGTGAAAACAAAGCAATCAATCAGCTGTGTTTCTTTATATGCCGTACATTGCACGATAGGCCTAAATTTTAACAAATTTGTGATTTTTTTTTCAAAATATTGACTAATCAATGTTCCAACTTGACCTACAATCCTTAAAGAAATCATCATGTATGATGATCGATTCAAAATATGTGGCATCGCTTTACTAAATTTTTGGTAAAAATATACCACTGTTTTAGTCAATTAGAAATTTCTGCGATTGACCTAAATTTCAACTATGTGTGTTCAACATGTAACGGCCAGCAGGTGTACCAGTAGCACGTACGTGTACCAGTAGCACGTACAATGTCCAATCGTCTGTAAAAATTGATATAAACTTTCAATTAATTGTAATACTGCACAATCAACTAACAAAGCATCTAATTAATGAAAACGGAGTTAAATTAACAATTGGGAATCGTACAAATTTTGTCCCACTTTGCATACCACATGCAGACACACATGGACTTGCTGTTCGTGTAACATGCAAAGCTTTGTTTTCACTCCAGCAAATGACATCATTATACCAGATGTGACGTGGCACCAACCAAGTGAATAGCTTAGAAGTGAAAGGGTTAAATACACAGAGGAGTGTGAGACCTGGTCTGTTTAGAGTTTTAAAATAAAAATCTCAACAGAACCTGATTTTAAAGTGCTTTTCTTCGCATTATTTTCGCTTTTACTGTCCTCTTATCGTATAATATGACCATGCTCCATCACTGGGAGTCTTCACATACCTCTAAATCCACCTCTGCCGCCTCTGTCACCGCCGCCTCTGTCACCACCGCCTCTGCCTCTGAAGCCCCCGCCTCTACCTCCTCTGTCAACACCGCCTCTGCCTCTAAAGCCCCCGCCTCTACCCCCTCTATCTCCACCGCCTCCTCTATCTCCACCGCCTCCTCTATCTCCACCGCCAAATCCGAGACCTGTTGTGATATCAAGGAGAAAAAAAATATTACACAAATCACAACAATGTTTGGGGTCAAATTTCCCACTGCTCCCCTATTCCGAGAAAAGTGTTTTTTAGGAAGGAACAGTGAAGTTTCAAACATCACTGTTCCAGTGGAACAGTATTTTTTTTACAAGCATTGTGGTAACCTAGCAACGATCAATTACGTCATTTCTGCTCATTTAAAAAAAAAAATGCATGACATTGTCAATCCTGATTACCATAAGAATAATTTCTTGCAGTAAGAAAAAGTTTTTCCCACCTTGCCTGCAATTGTCAATACAATTAATCATAAACACACATATGCATAGCTGCTTGCACATATACAACTTTCTGCAATGGGATGCTACATCTTAATGCTAAAAACAGACAATTTGCACATATTAACCAATAAATTTAAGCCAACTTTTATACTTGATGAAGTAATCCTGATGAGATGCACTTGAGCTAAACTAGTATAGGAAGAAATAAATTTGTCCTGTTATCAGCAAGAAAGTTGAAACAGTGAATTCTGATCCGGAACAGTAATATTTGAGAACGTACTGTTCCGTGGAACAGTGGCAAATGTTTTTAATTTCGACCCCTGGATGTTTATAACAACAACAACAACAATGAAATTAATGAATAGATTATCACTAAGAATTTCATGAAAAATGAAAAGACAAAAGTACTGAACAGATTATAAGGAAGAACTGCATAATCAAAGTGAAATTTTATTTCTTAATTCTTACAAATCTGGCATTTTTTTACAAATTAGTCACTAACCTAATGGGCCATTCTCTGTTACGATGCATGTGTGACCAGCCTGAGAATAGCCCCAGTGAATCCCTGGGAGACCCTATCAGTCTAATGGGGCCATTCTCTGTTGCGATGCATGTGTGTGGCCAGCCAGAGAATGGCCCCAGTGAATCCCTGGGAGATCCCATCAGTTCAATGGGGCCATTCTGAGACATTATGTGTGTGACCAGCCCGAGAATGGCCCCAGTGAATCCCTGGGAGACCCCATCAGTCTAATGGGGCCATTCTCTGTTACATTATGTGTGACCAGCCCGAGAATGGCCCCAGTGGATCCCTGGGAGACCCCATCAATTCAATAAGGCCATTCTCTGTTACATTATGTGTGTGACCAGCCAGAAAATCTTATACTCTTTCCAATCAAAGCCAACACTACTGGAGGCTTTATATTCCAAAAGTCAGTCATTTCATTTCAAAATATTTGTATATAAAGGCTGTCGAAATATTCTATTCCAAAAAGCTTCTGCTGACTGAACAGGTTACCAGCTGATGCGTGTATGTATGGCAGCAACGTTGAATTAATTTATGAAAGATAACACAGGGGAACCTGATTTTGACTTATTTTGCACGCACACACCTACAGTACATAGTGGATTTTACACATTTCCGTAGTCGTAGTGCGCAAAAACAATGCAACATGAAGATTATTGTTAGTGACTTCGACGGCATAGTGGATACATTGAATAATATGCTGGATCCAGTTTTGTTCATATCACTAATTTTAATGTTTTTTTATATTTTCTTTATTTGAGAAAAAAGTGTGCCAAATTTGGTCAATCTGGCTAAGCTCCACTCGAAGATCTTTAACGTATTAAACCTACTTTCCGGACTGGTGCTAAGGTAGGCTATTCCTCAAGTCAGGCTTTTAGCATGGCACATGTGTAGTCCGAGATTCCTCTGACAGTAGGCTGGGCGACCATTTGCATTTAATTTTTGCGTTTTTTGACATTTTGCATTTTTTTGCTATTAGGCCCTACCATACAGTCAGAAAAACGAACTTCTCTGGTCTATACACTTGCTGTAATGGTTAAGTGTACAGAATTTGAGGCCGACATCAACCTGGCATTAGAGGCATCTTTCGAAACAATATACTCACATTGGAAATTCTCTATTCACATGGAAATCGTATGAATGTCTGCCTACAGATGTTTACTTCATATGAATCCACACAAATACAACTCTGATAATGGTTATTTCCGCAAAATAAAGTGTTTTCACAACAATCCACATTAAGTTCTCAGAGTAGTTTTCGTAAGTGATCGTAAGCAGTTTGTCAAAAAAGGTCAACAACATGTGACAATAGCCAATCAGGAACCAGGAAGCTAATACAGGGGGTGGGGGGACCCATGTTATTTTGGAAGTTGACTAGACAGATATACTTCATATTTGAAGTGTGGTCAGTTTAGAATTGGAAAAGATTTTCAAGATATGAATCCATCTATTCTGCAGATATGTAACAGAAATTAATATCTTTACCCACAATATTTATGACTCCTCTTTAATGAATTCTTTTGCGACATTCCTCCAATGAACCAACCAATCACCCACTCACCTAAATCATTATTCGGGAGGAAGGGAGCGGGGAAAGGGAGCGGGAAAGGGGGCGGGGAAAGAGCAAGGAAGGGGTAGGGTAGGGGAGAGGGCGGGGGAGGGGAATGTGCGGGGGAAGGGAGGGGTGGTGGAATTTGACCATACGTCCCACATGGCATCCCATCCTTTGTATTCCACCCCACATGGTATTCCACCCTATGTCCCACATGGATCCCATCCCATGTCCCAAATGACATCCCACCTCATGTCCTACATGACATCCCACCCCATGCCTTGTCCCACATGGCATTCAACCAGATCTCCCACATGGCATCCCACCCTATGTCCCACATGGATCCCATCCTAGGTCCCATGGACATGGATCCCATCTAGTACATGTATGTCCCACATCTATCCAAAGTGTACCACATAACATCCCTCCCTGAGTCCCACCTGGCATCTCTCCCTATGTACCCCATGACATCCCACCTGATGTCCTGCATCAGTGGCTTCCCACCTGATGTCCCACATGGCATACCGTCACATGTCCCATATTGGATCCCACCATATGTTCCACATGGTATCCCTCCCAATGACATCCTACTTTATGTCCCACATGGCATCACATCTCATGTCCTCCTACCCTATATTACACATAGCCTCCTACTCTATGTCACACATGGCATCCCAACCTATGTCACACTGAGTTACTCGTGGCATCCCAACCCATGTCCCACATGGCATTCCACCCTGTTCCACTAGGCAAATCTCAAACGACGTAGGCCTACTATAACCGAAGGGGCCTACGTTACAGGATTCTAAAATCATGTGCTGCCTACATCAATGACTAGGGCTTCATAATGGTCGCTACTCTCCTGCCTATGCCAAAGAATGGGTAATGTAAAAATTCAAAAATATCAAAATACCCCTTATAAATTTATTTACTACAGCAACAGTTACCTAAATGTTTTTAAAAATGTCTCGTCTGTCCAAATCAAATTTATAATTATTCCGTTATCGCGGAAGTGGTATGTACAAAATTACATAAAACATATTTCACGTGCGTGGTCGAAGTGGAGATGGCTTAATTTAATTTTCTTACTTTCTGAACAGTGACAAAAAGAGGATTTATTAATAAAAGATTTTTGCTGTCACAAATTCGCTTACCTGGTTTAACCATTTCTTGTTTAGTTTAACAAACGGTAGGAAGAATTTGATACACGTGCTACAGAAACAAGGTTGCTGAAAAGGGTTGAAAATGATAGAATCTTGACAAGCGTATGGATTTGTCTCCCTGAAAACCAAGCTATACAAGAATGAATGGAAGAAGAAAAAAATATTCAAAAGAATATTTCATCAGAATAAAATACTAATTTGTGTAATTTTCGGGCGTGAAAAAATGTAACAAATGAAAAATTCACACTGTTATAGCACACATTCAAGACGTTACCATTTGACAGTGACGCGACAGGACAGTAACGGTGGCGTACTTTCATTTTGGTTTGAAGCACACCTTGTTTATAAACTCAAAAGCTTTTAGACGCACAGGAGACCTAGAGACGACGAATATAAGTGGTGGTGGGAAAAATGGGAGGATGGTGGGGAATTAGGGGGTGGTGGGGAAATGGGAGGGTGGTGGGGAAATGGGAGAAGTGGTGGGTAAAGGGAGGGTGGTGGGGAAATGGGAGGGGTGGTGGGGAAAAGGGAGGGTGGTGTGGAAATGGGAGGGTGGTGGGGAAATAGGAGGGTGGTGGGAAAATGGCAGGGGATTGTGGGGAAATGGGAGGGTGGTGGGTAAAGGGGAGGGTGGTTGGGAAAGGGGAGGGTGGTGGGGAAAAGGGAGAGGTGGTGTGGAAATGGGAGGGGTGGTGGGGAAATAGGAGGGGTGGTGGGGAAATGGGAGGGGTGGTGGGGAAAGAGGAATGGGTGGTGGGGAAAGAGGAATGGGTGGTGGGGAAAGGGGATGGGTGGTGGGATGGGTGGTGGTGGGGGAGGTGTGAGTGATGAAGTAAAATGGCGATAATAAGTCGGTACATAGTGTTAGGCAGGTGCGTAGGAAGGGTCACCTCTCAAGAAGAGGATGCTTGGTTTGATTAGAAACAATTTTTATTTTCTTGGTAGAGAGATTGTTCTTAATTTGTACAAACAGTTAGTCTCACCTGAATATGCTATTTAGGCTTGGAGTCCTTTTACTAGGATAAGTTCATTTGGGAGCAGGTTTAGCGAAGAGCTACTATAGACTTATTCCCGAAGTAAGAACCTCTCTTATGAATCTATGTTGCGAATTCTTGGTTTGACTACGTTTGAGTTGAGGAGAGCTTTTCGCAAAGAGTTGTTAATGAGTGAAATGGTTTGCCTGAGTGGGTAGTTAGCTCCAATTATGTTTATATTTTCAAGGTCAACATTGATAACTTCTTTGCTAACTCTGGGCATCTTTGATTTTTGTTGTTGCTTTAACACGTTAATCACCCTTATTCCGATATTTTTGAATAAAGATTTACTACTTCTGACTTCTGACTGCTAAAGACTATGTTTGTATTTGTGAGGGAATGGGGATGGGGACAGCACTTTTTTGAAGAACGCCGCTAAGATATGATTTTATGATTCCAAATAGCATGTATGTATCAATCACATTCGATGCCATCATTTCTTCAAAATTCGGGCAAAAAATTGTTGGATCTATATCAGTCAAAAAGTTTTGAAAAGTATAAAAGGTCACAAAAGTGTGGAAATTATTTTCTTGCGAAAATGTAATGAAAATCCGTTGAAATTCGCAACTTGGAAAAATAAACTAATTCAGTCAAACCACTCTTTCCAATTAACCGACATGCAGTCGCAGTCTCACTTGAATTTGATGACGTTAACGTTGACCGTTGTATTTTTTTTCAAATCCCATGCATGTAGGAGCAATATATGAGAGGCACAGCGACAACCAAGGGAAGGGGGATTTCCCCCTTAAAGATTTGCTGATCTTTGATTTTGTATATAAAAAATACGAGAATTTTTACAAAATAAAGGACAAATGGATATTAATTTGTTCAGTGCCTTTTTAAAGAACATATAGCTACGATAGTTTCATTGTTAGATAATCCACCACTTTTCCCTACAAATCTTCTTCTTCTTCATTGTACTTTAATTAAACCCCATCGGATATATATAAGCGATTTACTAAAACAGTAAAAGCATGGGCGGCTTGCCATAGGGGCAAAGGGTGTCATGTCTTCAAAGATTTGCTAATCATTGCATTTTTGTAATATGAAAAATATGTTTGTATTTTGTCCCCCCCCCCCTCCCTTCCCCCTTAGCATGTTTTCCCCCTAGCATCCAAGTAAAATCTCTTATAGCCGCCCGTGCAAAGAAGTATTCATTATAACAGATTAAATCTGGAAACAATTTTTACAGTGGCAGTAATATCCAACGAGGCAATCTCGTCATACGCATTTGCTTGATCATAAGGTGTTAGGCTATATTAGTAAATCTGATATGTACACGTGACCGTCACTTCCTGTTCCGCTAATTCGCTTATTGATTTGCTTGTTAGAATTTGTCGAAATATTTTCATTAATCAGACTGGACAAATGGACTTTAACTTAGTTATAATCCTCTTATAGATATTTCATTTTCAAAGTAAAATGAGTACAATTTATATTGTAAAAAACAGATAAATGGAATCATAAGATTTCTGAAAGATTATTTTCTTTTGCATATAAACATATATCATGTCAGATACTTGGAACTTAAGTATTGGTCCCCCTGGTAAGATATCCTTCACATAAAGAGAGTATAATATAACTTTTGTTTTGTTTGTTATGCTATTTGAACATTTATATCCGAATATACACTTTTAAAATGAATTTTCGTATATAGGCATAACGAAGCATTGTCCTTATCTCTTTCATGCACTTCTATCTGTCTGCAGATAGTATATAAGAAAATGTATTACTTGACTATTAGGTATAGAAAGATTGTAATCTTGAAAGTTTTGCTATTGTTTTTGTTGATAGAAAAAATTAAAGTGAGAAAATAACAATACAAGGATTATACTTAAGTCATTAATTCTTCCTCCCCCCACCCCCACCACTTCCTTTACCCATGTCAACTAAACTTCTTACGTCCTCCTTTGACATTTTTTTTTTTAGAGTCCACTTTATCATTTTCGCAATTGTCAAGCACGGGTTTTCGCCGAATTTTGCACCTGTGACTATATTTATTTTACTTTTATTTCTTATCGGGGAAACTTGGAAACTTAGGATCTTCATTTCTAAAACAAACAAAAAATTATATATATATAAACAATTTATAAGATCATGACTCGTAAAAATTTAAATCGATGATTAGGAAACAGAACTTCTTCTAAGAAAAATCAGAAAATATAGAATCATGCTTCCGAAAATCAGAAAATTTATGATGAGTCAGAAAATTGTCCCATCAACGGATCAAAAAACTTATCCAACAAATTCCTTTCCGAGGCTTGGTGGGGTGGATCGCCCCTGCTCTCATTTAGTCACGCCATTCAAGGGATTTTCGCAGTATAAACTATATTCTGTCATGTTTTTCTCTCCTGCCCAACATACAATCCAATAAAATAAAAAAATCTTGTCACTGACTGCAAGAATGGGTGCAAGTTTTGTCTCTCCGAACATATAAATTCATTTGGCTTGGTGGGGTGGATCTCCCCTTCTCCCATTGAGTTACGCCATTATGGAAGGAGGACATTTTGGAGCGCCCTTCCCCAAAAAAAAAAAAAAAAAAAAAAACCCGCATATAGAATAAAACGTTTGGCACATATCTAAATTGGCATGCACCGTTTTAGGAAAATGCTTAAAATCAGTGTTTCAAAGCTCTGATATGGGTCCAGGGGTTGAAGCCCTACGTTTCCGTGATTTTGATTAGAGTATATTGCTTAATACTCGTAATGCTCTCTTTCGGAAATATCGTTCACTTTCCAGGGTCTAAGCCATGCGTTCCTCTTTTCTTTTTTTTGGTAGTAGAAAATTGCTTAAAACTTGTGTCAAGTATGGGCGAAGCCCTTGGACGACTGGGAGTCCTGTATTAATCGCGATTTTAAGATCAGAAATCTGCTTAATGTTGTGTCAACTCCAAGGTTCAAGCCTGTTAGGGGCCCAATATGCGAAGGCACCAGAAGTCCAGGCTTTCTCGTGATTTTAATAACAGAAAATTGTTTTTAACTTGTGTCAAACCCGGGGCATCAGAAACCCTGCGCTTTTGGTAGCAAACATTGCTTAAAACGTGTCAAATCTAGGGGCGAAGCTCTGGTAAGGGGTCCACCCAGCAGATAAATGATTAAAATTGTGTCAAAAATGGTGGGGCTTATTCGCAGGGCAGCCCTGCGAATTGTATTACACTTACGTCTTATTCACAGGGCAGCCCAGCAAATTGTATCATACTTACGTCTTATTCGCAGGGCAGCCCTGCGAGTTGTATTACACGTAAGGTCTTATTCGCAGGACAGCCCTGCGAATTGTGTTTGGCCTACTATATTCGCAGGGCAGGCCGCTGCAAGTTGCAGCTAGCAATTTGAAATTAAAAAAATTGACAAGAAAATCGGACAATAAGTAAAGTCAATAAATTACAGCTGAAAACTGAAAAAAAATGAGCAGGAAATTTTGAGCTTAAAGTAGCAAAATCAAAATTTTGAGCATAAATATGACAAATATAGAATTTTGTCAGTAAGTTGCACCCCCTCCCCTTTTTTTTTTGGTAGATAATAGTACATGTCTATGATCAGCAATGAGTGCAGGCCAACCGAGGTGTGGGGAACTTTAGAGAACCCACACAGGAGGAATTTGGGGCCCATATTATGACACTTGATGACCACTTTTTTTTTTTTGCTCGTCAGCCTTAGGCCCCCAAAATACCTATATAGGCCTAAAGCGGAATTTGGAGCCCATTGCTTGATATTAAGTTGACCTGCATCATGCACATTCATTTAAATTAAATTGTATCACAAGCCTACTAGTAGTAATCAGATAAACATCTGATCGTAGTATACGCTATTGCCATTACAAGACTGCGAATACTCGTACTGTATTGCATGCGTAGCATGAAGATCATACAGAGAGAGATGTTATCTCACTAACTAGTAGTAGGCCTACTAATAGTACTACTAGCTTACTAGTACTTTGTACTAGTCTCCACTGCACTAGGCTAGGCTATCATCACACATTTACACTGAACTGTCAAAAAATGCCTTTAGAGTTGCTTGCAAAAAAAATCAAGCTCTTCTCCAATCAAGCTGACCCGTATGTTCATTTAAATTGTATCCCTATAACACAAAAATCTTTAAACTTGCAAGAGAATCAAATTCTTCTTGACTTAGGCCTATATACACACAAGCATGCCGCAGTGACACATTTCATTTGTAAATTGTGCGGTTCCTAAATTGCATGTACATGCGTATCACCGAATTTACTGTCCTGCAAATAACTCCATACTACTGGGAATTTCGCAGGGCTGCCCTGTGAATAACCACAACAAATCCAGAAGCTCTGTGCGTTTCATGATTTTGGTAGCAAAAAATTGTGACAAATCTCAGCAGTGGTGAAGCCCTGGTAGGGACCCAGGAGGGGCAGCCCCCAGAAGCATTATGTTTCTTTGGAGTTTGATAGCGAAAAATTGCTATAAAACGTGTAATTTCTATGGGGCAAAGCCCTGGTATGGGCCCAGGGGGCCAAGCCCCTGGGAGCCATACAAGTTTCTCGTGATTTTTATATTGCAAAATTTGTTTGAAATCTATGGGAGTCAGCCTGGGCCACCTACATGGGGGTGAAAGGAGGGCAATTCCCCGGGTCTGTGGTCCAAGGTGGCCTGGGTCATAAAGGACCATACACATTATATGGGGCCTGGATTTCTGTTTTTTCCCCCAGTTTCAGTTTTTCCCCGGGCTCTGCAATTTCTCTCAATGGCACTGGGAAACTAAGCCTGCATTTTGACAGCAGAAAATTGCTTAATATTGTGTCAACTCCAGATTTTAAGTCCTGGTAGGCCCACAGGGTGAAGTCCCTGGAAGCTAAGTACTTTTTGGCATGATTTTGGTATCAGAAAATTGCTTAAAATTGTGTTAATTCCACACCAAAGTTAGTTAAAAGATTAAACATATACAGAGAGAAAAATATGACTCCATGTTTTTAGTGTAAGAATAAAGCTTTGAGAAACTTTAACATTTGTTTTGTGAATGATGCAAATTGCAAAAATTGAGAATAAAAAGTATATAAAAATATATTCTTGGGACAATTTTTGTGCCCATGAGTATTTGGCAACCTCTCATAAAGCTTAACTGGAAGTAGTTCCCCCCCCCCCTCCTGGGCCCCCCTGCCATTAAAATACATCCTCCTTCATGAAAGTTTGCAGGAAGTAATTTTATTGTGTATACCCATGCCCCTCACTTTAAGCTTCTTGTAACTCCACTTTTAATTTTCCAACACCAAGATGCTACTAGTTGTAGTAAGTGCGAAGAATGAATATTTCTTTTATCGAATGTTTCTTTGTTGAGCTTTGTTTCCACCACTTGGGACAATGCCATCATTTGCATGCTACAGTATTATGTTTTATTTTACACAAACATGTATACTAAAGAAAATGTAAAAGGTTTGAAAATTTTATTGATTTTTTTCCCATAGCCCTGGGACACAAGAAAAGGGGTAAAAATGTATCCAAATTATTAAATAGTTTGAAAGTCTTGTTCAATTAATCAGCCAAAACGCCCACAGAACAATCAAAATGTATTATGAGGTCCAAATTTAACCCACACTAGGTCTTCCCTGGACTTATGAAACTAAAAATCATGGAAAACTTTTCATGTCAAATTGGTCACTACCTCTCCTAACTATGCTATGAAATGCTTTATGAAAAATATGAATCAAAAGATTAGAACTTCATGCTAACTATATATTTTTATAAATAGTTTGTAAGTGTTCAACAATATCACATGATAAGACAATAACACATAGGCATACAGGGCAATTTCATTTAGGGAGGGGGGGGGGGGGTGGGGGTGGGCATAGCATACTTTGCCTGATATGATTATACTAATCCAAATCAAAGTTTAATTTGCTGTCTCACTTTACTTTGAATGGATTAAGCAGTTTTTGCCCGAATATTGACAACATTTTTTGCAAGAGTTTTGGGAGAATCAATCTGAATAAAAAACACAATTATGCGTGAATGACAAAGCCACCTACCTCACACTTCAGAATGATGGTGCTCTGAATTGAGGGGGCACAATAGTTGATAAGGTCCCACGGATCAGAGACAGAGAAAACACACAACTCCCAAGGGAAGGGGGAGGAGGACATTTCCATATGTAAGGTATATCTACATGTGCCACCTGAGCAGTTGACTTTTTTCAGAATTTTCATAGTGCAGTTATCAAAAATCCAATCTCTCATACTACTGGTCTGAAACAAACTGCATATTTTCATACTGCAGGTATCAAAAAATCTTCATTTTCATACTGCAGGTATCAAAAATCACCTATTTTCGTACTGCAGGTATCAAAAACAACTTACTTTCATACTGCAGGTATTAAAATCATAAACTGTCATACTGGAGTTACCCCAAAAATATATCATACTGCAGTCCAATTTTGAAGTTAGGCACATACCTACCAATTTAATATAAAAGTGCCCCACCTCACCCCCTCCCCCATCTCACCCCCACGTATAGCATAGAAGTGATTATAATTCTTATAGGTATTGCTCAGTGTGTTATTCCAAAAAAACAGCAATAAACAGTCAAAATGCACTTACAATTTGCCTTCACAAATTAGCATCTTTTGAACCAAAACTGAACATTTATAAAAATGAAAACCATTAGCTTTTTGTTTCTTTGCAATTTAAAGAATTGTTATATCTGCTTTTGCTGTATGTTAATGTTTACTGTAGTTGCCTGATTGCATTTTCCAACTGTCAATAAGTGTAATTTGTAAATGGGAAAAAACAAATATTTCCGAGATCAATAGCACCCTTCCATTTAGGTGCTTTTTAAGTGAGCATGACACCACATAATCTCTCTATGGAATACACACAAACATACATGTAAGCTAAAGATAGGACTTATTTGATGAGTATATCTTGAATCTCTGTCATTTTAAGTCTTCTCTGTAAAAGGCTTAAAACTGAATGTCTCCTCATTTGGGAGAGATTTTTCAAAGTCTCTTCATCATTTTACATGGATATGATTGACCAGTAAATTATTCCTTTGCATCCAGGTGATAGAAGTTCATGCTGTTGAACGGAACACTCAGAGGGTGTCTTATTATGCAATCCCTAGAATTAAAAACTTTCATTTACAAGAGTATCAACAGTCTCTCTGAAATGAATATTCAAAATCAACCATTGACCTCAAATATCCATTGCTGTCATTTCATAGGTTCTTCTAGTTCTGAGTTTATGATGGCAGTTGCACAAGAAAGTCTTAGTGTTCTAGTTGACTGTAAGTGGCTCTATGATGCTATTGACTATTAAGTGTGAGAAACAGCAAAATGCCATCACTTTTCATTGAAAATTTGCACAAATTTGCAAAAAGTCAACCGCAAGATGCAATCATTTTTAGTAAAAATTTGCAATAATTTAATAAAATCCAACACCCTGATTTTTTATATTTAAGTATTCCTTTATAAATCCACTGACATTTCTATAGATTTAACATCGATGCGCAAGAGTTTTTTAGAGAAAGTTGGAGGCCTCTGTCTGCTGTCACAATCCTGCTGCAGGACTTGTGTCTTCCCTGGGATGCAGTTGTTCTCTCGTTCATTTCCCGTTCTCTTGATCCTTATGTACCACCAATCCTTTACTTATGAGATCTGGAATTTCTACAGCGAGCCATGGACCAAGCTGTGAAGGAGAAAGATCAAGAAGCTTCTGCTGTGAGCTAAGATACGGAGCAATCACTCAAACCTCATTATTTTATTATTCATTACAAATAGGTCATTTCAGAATCGATAGCAATATGGATGTCAAGATTCATTCTTATTTAATAATCTGTTTTCCCTTTCTTTTCCATGTGCTTTAAATTGTTTCATCTGTACCACTCATCACTCTTGCTAGATAAAGAGAAAATGGTACAAAATGTTGCATTTTTGTTTATGAAATTTGTAAGTAAAAGTTTTCTTTCCATTGCACATGTATGTGCTTATTGTTTTAAGCTGCATATATTTTACTTTCGCTATTTTTGTCAAATGCAAATTAATCCTACCCCCGAGTATTCTATTTTGACAGTTTAAAAAAATGAATCATTCTGAAAGGTGTCAATCACTATTCCTTCTCTTACTACTATCCCACACAGCTTCCATTTCCCCTGCTCTAAACCTTTCTCATTCTCAAAATAATTCAGATGACCTTCCTATACAATGTGTCCAAATATAGATAAAACCATATGAAATACCAATGATAACTACAAATTACTTTGTTAATTTCCTGTTAGAAAGAACTGGGAACAATAATAAGCAGGGTGTGGCCATTTATATGCAACAGATTATTACAATTTTGTAAAAATATTTTTTTAGAAAGTTGAGGAAAGCCAAAAACTCTTTCATATTCTTTAAATTCTGTACATTAAAATCATGTATTTGTGACTTTAGGAATAACTTTTCCATATAAAGACTGAATTATATGGGCAAGTTTAGAAACAATTTTGTAAAATTAAACATTTTCCTTCAAAATAGTTTTATGGCAGACAATCGATTTTCATAAGAAAACCAGACATCACAAATGATACATATCCCCTTGTTGCTGATAACACATACCTTACACCCTCTGTCCCACGCACAATCACACCCTCTGCCTCACATGCCAACCCACCCTATGCACTACATGCAATCACACCTGAAATCCAGATGCCATTCCATCACATGCCATCAACATGAAACCCAGATGTTATCCCAACCTGTCCCACATATCATCACAACTTCTGTCCCACATGCCATCCTACCACATCGTGCATGCCATCCCACCTTCTGTCCTACGTGCCTCCATCTACTGATTCATGCCATCTTCCACCCAATACTTTTTCTCCCATACCTCATCCTATCCCAACAAAATACTCTACCTACCATTACGCTCTAATCTTAATCCTCCAACTCCTCCTGCCCACCATCATCCACACTCAAAACAAATATCCTGTCCAACCCAATAACCTTTATAAATTAACATTCACCATTAACCTGCCATCCCAATTCACCTGCCATCCCCCATTCACCTGCCATCCCCATTCACCTGCCATCCCCATTCACCTGCCATCCCCCATTCACCTGCCATCCCCCATTCACCTGCCATGACCCATTCACCTGCCATGCCCCATTCACCTGCCATCCCCATTCACCTGCCATCCCCATTCACCCGCCATCCCCCATTCAACCGCCATCCCCCACTCACCCGCCATTCCCCAGTCACCCGCCATCCTCCATTCAACTGCCATCCCCCATTCACTTAACATCCTCCATTATCTACCACCCCAATCCGCCTACCACCTCAAAACATCTTAATATCCTCAGTACACCTACCCAATGCACTCTCTTTACTCTATTCCTATGCACACATCATAATCGAAAGCTATCCACCACTCCTAGCCTTCTGCATTCACATATCCTCTCCATCCACCAACACTTTTCTTGTCAACCTATCCATCATTTCCCTCAGTCACAACACTCACCTCTTACTCATTACCAGGCCTTTAGGCATGTACACATGTCATTCATTCACCTTTCCTCCCTCCGCTGTCCCACATGTCATTCCACCCTGCCCCAATTCTTTGTTTAATGAGGGCTTAACGGCACCATGACAACAAAGGTCAAATTCTGCCCTGCCCCAAAGGCCATCACAACCAATCCCACCTGAAATCCAGTTGACATTCACCACATGACATGCCACCCTGTCCCACATGCCATCCCACCCTGTCCCACATGCCATCTCACCCTGCCCCCTGTCCCACATGCTATCCCACCCTGTCCCACTTGCCATCATACCAGAAATCAAAATGACATCAAACCACATGCCACCCTCTGTCCCTCATGCCATTCCACCATCTATCCCATATGCCACCCCACCCTAGTCCCTGGGTAGGATGGCATGTTGGACAGGGTGCTACGAACATTTGCTACAAACATTTGAAAACATAACCTTAACTCTACCACTAGAAGAACTATCCTTATCTCCAAAAACATGCCTGACAGGTGGGTTTAAATTAATCTTATCCCCATGACTAGTTCAAAGGACTTGGATCCTTAATGGTCCTATTGACACCCTAGCAAGAATACGAGCACCTTCCCTAATAAAATGCAAACCATCTCTCATTAACCAATCAACCTGAGATTGAAACTTTAGCCAGATATTTACAAAACTAAACTCAAAAATGGACATACCTTCCAACAAGTAAAAACATTTAAAACAGAAATCAATTTAATGTTGTTCAAATGTGACCAAAATGAAAACCACCAATTTGTTTCTTCATAAACACATTCCTCACTTACCCCTAATGCTAACGCATGTCCTATACCAAACTTGGGTACATTCTTGGCCCACAGGGGCTTAAAGTGCTCTGTCAGGCATATCTTGCCTCCACGATACATTTTGGCTGTTTTCCCATCCAGCTCTGGAAGGGCAATTTCTGGTGCAGTTACAGGGTATGTTACAGGTATCTGGAACGACAATGCAAACAAGAAAAAAACATTTGACTACAAAAGCTAATTAACGTCTCTGAGTTGTAAAATAAGCCACAGCCACCATAGCAACGCGGTTACTAGGTGGGGGCAAACAAATCTCAAATCCGCAATTGTGCAATACCAATGCATTGATATTCAGATGTTCACGAGGCTTGCCGCAAGCTTTGGTCAATTTATGGCACTTCTCCGGATCTTTATAGTTTTTAGCAAAAGGATAAACAAAATTCAGTTTGCTAAATGTTCTGGGTAACAGCAATCAGATTTACAAAGCCCGCAGCGGGCCCGTAAATGCAATTTTTGTTCACCATTTTGCCGTCACGCAGTTTGTGTGCAGAAATTTGTTTTGTACAGTAAATTGCATTGATTACACCGGTAGCTAGCTGTACTGCATCAGTACCGCGTAGGATGTTTGTCCTACTTAGTTACGCAGATTTTGTTGATAGGCAAATTCATGCGGTGATTGGTTAAAAAAGCTGTCAATCATCTAACTCTGACAGGTTAATTACTAAGGGCTCTGAAAATATTCAATCTATTTTTTTATATAGTTTATAAAGAATTTCTGCATATTGATATCATAAAAGCCTCTCGATAAAAGATGTGTGGTTCTCACTGGTGAAAAATCTTCGACAGGTTAGCACCCACTTTCCAGCTGAATGTCGTGGGTAGAATCCCTGATCACGTCATACAGAAGACTTTCAAAATGGGACCTGCTGCCATCTTGCTTGATGATCACAAGGGGTCAGAGCAAGGTGATAGTACCATCATGGGCACCTTTGCTGGCTGTTGTTGTTCTATTGTAGGCACATTAAGCATGCACTTGTGTAAATACAGCGCTATATCAGAACAAAATATTATGTCGATTCTCAGATCTTTTTTGTCAAGTCTTTTACAGTACAACCAATGTTTAAAAGTGTATTTATTGCTCTTTCAAAGTTCAGATTATATTTTGCACTAATGGGAGACTATCACTATCTATAACCAGAACCAAATGTTTTTGTGGTTCCGATGCTTTTTTTACAAGCTGATTCATTTGCAAAATTTGTATTAACTTGTCATGTTATTGTATATCATGAAATATTTGTTCCATGTTATTTATTCATAAGCGACACCTACCATGCAGATCAATACAAATGTTGACAACATTAGCATTTGCACAATAATTAACAACATTATCATAACAAGTATAATGTAAAAATAGTTGCTCATTTATTATATTTCAAGAATTTGTCAGTATGCCCCACTTACTCATTAATATTGATGATATAACTACCACAACATTAGAACATATGTACAGACCATTACCTATCTGTGTACCTGATATAGCATAAATCTGATATATTGTTCATGAGATACAGTATGGTGTTTCATCAATTAGCATTTTCACATTAAGCCACGCCCACCATGCATATTAATGACATCTACTGATAACATAAGCAGGTACACATCATGCCCAATATGACGCAAAATGGATATACAGTTGCTCATTTATCACTTTTTCCAAATTTCCACTTTAAGCCCCACCCACTTATTAATATGCATGATATCACCACCAAAAACATATCTACAGACCATAGGCTACCTGTGTATCAAATATGACATAAACCAACATTATACCATTCTTGAGATACTGTGTTTACAAGCTTTTTTCAGCAAATTCATATTAAGCCCCGCCCATTACACATATTAATGAAATTCAATTGTTTTACATCATGAACATGTCCACTCCAGCTAACATCATAATTACACCAAATATGAAACAAAACATAATGCAGTTTAAAAAAAATCAACATTTCAAGATTTTTACATTAAGCCCCACCTACTCCTTAATATGCATGACATCACCATCAAAAACAATAGGGCACATCTACTAGTCATGGGCTATCTGTGTATTGAATATGAAATGAATCCAGGTTACTTTTCTTGAGATATCGTGATAACAAGCTTTTTTTAGCAAAATCATATTAAGCCCCACCCACTACGCATATTAATGAAATTCACCATTTTACATCATGAACATGTACACACCAGCTAACATCATAATTACATCAAATATGAAAACAAACATGCGGTTGTTAAAGTATGAACATTTCAAAAAATTTACATTAAGCCCCACCTTTTCAATAATATGCATGACATCACCATCAAAAACAATAGGGCACATCTACAGACCATGGGTTATCTGTTTATTGAATATGACATGATTTCAGCATTTTGAACAGACGTGATGAGCTGCTGGCTGAAGTTTCAATTAGTAGAACTGATATAATTAATATTAGTGAGTCGGATTTATAGTGAAATTAGTGATTCAGAGATACATATTCCATGTTACTAAGTTTTCAGACAAGACAGATTAGATACTCTCAATGGTAGAGGAAGGAGGTGGTGTTCTATTGTTTCTAAATAACAGTGCAGAGATAGGATTGCTCAATTTTCTTTTGGTTTTTTCGAATTGCTTATGGTGTGAGCTTATTGTTGATAGCGATGTTGGTAGTTCAGTGGTTGTTGGTTGTGTATAGATCACCACATTGTAATACTGAAAACAATCAGAAATCGCTTGACTGCTTTAGGAAAGCTGCTTCTAGGAGGGTTATTGTTTTAAGGGACTTTAATTTTTCAAACATTGATTGGAAACTTTGTAATAGTGGTCCACATGGTAAAGATTTTCTGGGAGTTTCCCACACGAGGTAGTAATTGTCTTGATTTTCATTGGGCTTTTTATGGGATGACTCACCCTTCTTAGCTCGTCATCTTGTTATGTTATCTTACATACAGACAAACATACATACATACATACACACACCATCATGACCGCATAGGTTCCTGATGCTATCGCATCCTAACCAAACAGGACTTAAACATTCAATATCCAATTGATATTCATTTGAATTGAACAGTAACTACTGATAATAGAAACTTGACAGTTCAGAAACAATTCCGATTAAAATCAAGTTCTACAAGTTTCTACTGGAATATCACTGAAAGCATATTATTTTCATACTTACATCAAATTCAATTTCAAACTCATATTTGAGTAAATTTTGTATATGCCAACACTTGCCAAACCACCTTGTGCCATCTTTGTTGGATTCAAGCCTAAACCAGTCGTTGTCAGCTTCTTTGTTAATCTGTACATACTGGGAGAATAGAAAATGTAAAATGTTATGCATGCAATGAACTGCACTTACTGTAGGTACAGTACATTTCGATGAAAATTATATTCTTCATGGAAGATAGATATAAATACCCAGTCTTCACCAATATTAATTGCATGGAAAGTACCTAAAAGGATTATTGCAGTGGTCAAGCAGGTTCATCAGAAGAATATGAATGAGGACTTCCAAGGAATATTCCCATGGTCAGCTTGTATCTGCATGTCTCTTGAACTCCAAGCCTTACAGAAACGTACAAAAAATTCCAAACTAATTATGGCCTATAAGATTAGTCCCATAATTGTTGAAATCCCTGCTTCTCCATATTTTACAATACATTCACTCCCGCACCCGAAGTAATAATATCTTCAATCTCAAAAGCTTTTCTCTCAGAACCAACACTTTTAAATATTTTTTTTTTCCCCTGTTATCACTGCCTGGAACAACCTACATACTTCTATTGCTAATACCCCAAGCTTTAGCAAAAGGCTTCTCTCTATGCACTAATTTTCTCTTGCCACAGCCTGATTTATCATTTTCTTATCTCCCTTGCATGACGGTGTTCAGTCATACCATCCTAGGTGGTTCTTCCAGCAATATCAATAAAATGATAGCTACGGACAATCATTGATAGTTCAGCAGGCCCCTAGTTTCGCTTTGTCAGAGGAGTGCTCCACCCTGCCCCTCATTGCCTCCACCCTGCCCCTCATTGCCTCCACCCTCTAGCTTCACTTAGCAATCTACATTTCGTTCACAAAGACATACATTTGAGAACTATTTTGCCTTCGGTTCATGCTGATTACAGTTGCTCAAAATAAAACGATGCAGGGACACTACTTGTAGTGCTGTTGATTTGCGATTAATTTACTAAATGTTTAATCGCCAAAATTTACAAGCGATTAGTGATTAATTGCAATCAATCTTCACCCAAAAATTAGCTTTTTTGTTTTTGTTTTGTGGAACTGGTCCAGTTCCTACACAAGTATATCATGCATTCTCGGACCACAAATAGGCCAAGAATCTCACCAAATCCAAATCTCATGTCTTAAAATTACCTGAAAATAAAGATCTTTGCTTTAGATGACATTCAAAAAGGTGTAGAAAAAAAGATATCCATAAGAAATGTTGCGGATTTCTGGCAGTCTGAAGTTTCACTGGTCTTTCACAAAATAATTTATGTATAGACCGTACCCCAATTCAGCTTTGGCTGAGGCCTGTAAAATCAGTTTTTAGTTCTCAAAGTTAAAGGGCGGCAACAATTTTAGTTAAATTTAGTTCTGGCCAGAAAAATATAAGAGAAAGATATAAGAGAAAGATATAAAAGATCGATGATAAAGAAAATGAAGGAATTTGCTTGCTTTTAATGCCATTTTGAGCATAGAGAGGTTTGTTTTCAGCGTATAGCTCGAACCCTTCAGGTAATTTCTTTAGATCTTTACAATGTTTTTCAGTGTTGCTAATTGTCACTGTATACTAGGCCACCCATAGAGTATTTTCGCGATTAATCGTGAAAATACTTGACTAAAAGAGTTGCGAGTGATTAGCGATTAATCTCCAATCATTAACAACACTAACTACTTGTCCCTTATTTACATTTGAAGTGCCCTCAAACCTGTCCTCAAAGTGCCCTTGATGCCTCCTAATAAATGTCCCTTTATGGTCAGTGACATCCTGCCCTTTTCTGAATCAAGGTAGGGTTTGAAGAGTAAGTGATAAATCCAATGCAATTTGAAGCAATACCTCCTTTAAGTAAGGAGGCTTAGTCCCACCGACTTTCTTATTATGACTCATGTGCATGTCATTGACAGATATCTTTCAGTCTGCAGTTGGTTCTAGGTGCACATCTTTCAATAATTTTTAGTTTTCTTCATTAAAAAGTTAAGAAAAGTCCTTGAAAGCCTAAACACAGGAAAATTTCTTCATATTGCAACTTCAGCCTTTTATTAAATGGTATTATTTCCACTATCAAATAGATGATTATTGGTGTACATTTTGTAGATCTTGGTGCACATTTTCCAAACTATGCAGCCCCAGTTCAAAACACAACAAGATGATGGGCGAAGAAGGGTTAGTCACCCCATAAAAAGCCCAAACAAACACCACCACCACAAAAAAATAATAAATCAAAGATGCCCAGAGTTAGTAAAGAACTTATCAATGTTGACTTTGAAAATGTGAACAGAATTGGAGCTAACTACCAACTTAGGCAAACCATTCCACTCATTAATAACTCTTTGCGAAAAGCTAAAATGCAGAATATCTATCCGTGAGAACTCTTTGGTCAACTTCAAACTGTTACCAGGTGTCACATGAGGATTAGCTGAATGCAAGAAATTACAGGAAGTCAAAGCATCACTACCAGATAGGAATTTAAAAACCTGAATCATATCGCCACGTACTCTTCTCAAGTCATGTGTAGTCAAACCAAGAATTCGCAACCTAGATTCATAAGAGAGATTCTTTGCTTTGGGAATAAGTCTAGTGGCTCTTTGTTGAACCTGCTCCAAAATGAACTTATCCTTCTCATAACAGGGACTCCAAGCCTGAATAGCATACTCAAGGTGAGGCCTGACTAACTGCTTATACAAATTAAGGACAACCTCTCTACCAAGAAAATAAAAATTTCTTCTCATCAAACCAAGCATCATATTTGCCCTTGCAGCTGCTAAAGCACACTGTTTAGAAGGCTTTAGATTACTAGTAATGACAACACCTAGATCCCTTTCTTCATCAACACAACCAAGATTTGAACTATTCATGCAGTAATCAAAAGCCAAATTGCTCTAACCAAAATGAATAACTCTGCATTTATCAACATTGAATGACATATGCCATGTTTGGGACCAAGAAACTAACTTATCCTGATCAGTTTGCAAAGTAAAGATTCCCTAGCATCATCAACAATCCTGTACAGCTTAGTGTCATCAGCAAATTTACAAATCCTGGAGCCAAGGGAAACATTAATATCATTAATGAAGATTAAGAAAAGAAGCGGACCCAATACAGAACCCTGAGGAACACCACTTGTAACTTCTTCCATGGAGATATTTCACCATTAACAACAACTTTTTGTGGCCTGTCAATTAACTAAGAATTTATCCAACTGGCACACTTTTCCTCCACACCAAGTGCTCTTGTTTTCAACATGAGCCTGCCTAACGGAACCTTATCAAATGCTTTTCGAAAGTCTAAATAGATAACATCCACATTATGACCAGAATCAACTAGTTTAGTAGCATCATCAAAAAATTCCAATAAATTAGAAATACAAGACCTCTTAGGTAAGAACCCATGCTGAGACAAATTCAACAAACCATTGACCAGTAAATAATCTAGTTAACAACATCCTTAACAATGGACTCCATGACCTGGCACACAACACTAGTAAGACTCACTGGCCTACAGGGCAAACTGTAGTCACCCTTTTTTTTAAATAGGAGTGACATTTGCAATTCTCCAATCACTAGGAACAACACCAACATCAAAGCACTTTGAAAAGATAATACTCAGGGGAATAGAAAGAACATCAGAACACTCATGTAAAACAGTAGGATGTATACCATCTGGACCAGGTGCTTTATTTGAAATCAAACCCTTCAACTTCTTAGACACAACGTCAACTGAAAAACCAATATCCTTAATGGATGCTAGAGAGTGCACACTAAGATACCCCACAACATCATCAGCAAAGGACTCCTTAGTAAAAACAGATACAAAGTAATCATTTAAATCTCAGCCATATCCTCACCACTAATAATAGTATTAAACACCATCATTACCCTGAAGGGGACCAGCAACCTCCTTGGTTTTTTGCTTTGAACAAACATAAGAGTGAAATGACTTAAGATTAATCTTAACCTCTTTGGACAAACGTCTTTCAAAAAGGAAAAGCACTTTTAGTACCTCTCATCAAACCCTTGGTGAACTTTTCATGATCCTTATACCTAGCAAGCTCCGCAGGACACCCACTGTTTTTCATAACAGCGCTACAACTTTTCTTTTTCAGAACAGCCAGCAAACCTCCCGAGATATCCACACTGGCCGATTACGCCAACATACTTTCTTTAATGGGACAAACCTATTTACATCTTCCAAAACTTTAGTTCAGAAAACATCGCTTGGGCAGCCACGTGATAAACTGATTTCTCCTATGATTTGGTCTTTCATGTGAGTGGAATTTTATCTGCCTATTTCTGAAGTTTTTAATGTAGTACAGGCCCAGTTTGAAATTTAATAACCCCACAAATGTAACTAGCTTGATTTTGTAATATAAACAAGGCGGAAATTTCATTTCTTATGTACTCAGTCCTCAAAAAGTGTCTCAAATTATCCCCAATTTTGCACCGGGGACAAGTTTTTGAATACTTTTTGCAGGAAATGAATTATTAAGGAATATATCTTGTAAACGTTTAATGACCAGGGATGCGATGCTTTTTAACTAAAACTAAAAAGTCAACAACAAAAATGAGGTTTTTTCTAGGCTATGGAGCCTAAAACTCAGTCAAAGTTTTACCCCTGTTATTTCCATTTTATGTGTGGCCTACATCCGCATGGCCTATCGTACAAATTCATAGTGATTGTCAATTTCCTCAACATATGTTTACATCTCTCGCATGAAAAATATCGACTTTCATGCACAAAAGTCTACCTTTATCAACGACTGATACTCTTCCTTCAGTCTCGACGGCCACAAATCTTTATCTCTGGGTCCTGCCTTTGTTTTGAGCAATGGTATATTGCTGAGGGTCTGTTTCGTCGCTACATCGACCATTTTAATTAATTTAGCTTACAAGGATGAACACCAATTAATGAGTTCTACGAAACTTTTTTCCAATGTAGCTTCTGCGATCACTCGATCGAGCTCTCTCCAGATCTACACTGCATGCTGCATGCAAGACAACAAAATTTGAATGGGCGGCTCGCCACATATTTGTTAATCGTTGTTTGTTTGTTTGTTTGTTGTAATAAATTATAAAGAAACGCGTAAATTAAATGTAAAGTTAGTAGGACGCTATTTTCCCCCTAATCATGTTCTGCCCAATCAACTCTCTAATACATGCACAATAATGAAGATATGAAAATAAGATGGCAACTCCTTGGCCTTGAGTAAAGTCATTTCAGTATAAGTAAAAATATCACGATTTATGCAGCTTACCCAAAGTGCTTACATTGATAGATGTTGAAATTGGGAACTTCAATGTATAGGACGTAATTCCAGGGTGGGCAGTGGGTTCTTCTAGTCCTACTTTCAGGCGAGAGTTTAAAAAAAGTTAAGTGCACGTTAAAAAAAAAAAAAAAAAAGGGTTTAGTCTTGATCACGATTTATCATATGACCATGAATTTTGAATGTATACGGTCTGAATCGAAACATCGAGCTTTGAGGGGAGGGGGGAGGGGAAGGAGGGGGGGGAAGGGGGAGGTAGGGGGGAGGGGAGGGGAGGAGGACAGCAAAATATATATATACATATATATATATATATATATATATATATATATATATATATATATATATATATATATATATATATATATATATATATATATATATATATATATATATATATATATATATATATATATATATATATATATATATATATATATATATATATATATATATATATATATATATACATATATATATATATATATATATATATATATATATATATATATATATATATATATATATACATACATATATGTATATATATATATATATATATATATATATATATATATATATATATATATATATATATATATATATATATATATATATATATATATATATATATATATATATACATATATATATGTGTGTGTATATATATATATATGTATATATACATATACATATATATATATATATATATATATATATATATATATATATATATATATGTATATATATATATATATATATATATATATATATACATATATATATATATATATATATATATATATATATATATATATATATATATATATACATATATATATATATATATATATATATATATATATATATATATATATATATATATATATATATATATATATATATATATATATATATATATATATATATATATATATATATATATATATATATATATATATATATATATATATATATATATATATATATATGTATATATTCATATATGTATATATGTTCTGGCGATAAAGTGCTCAATACACAAGGCAAAGCTAGAATATTAATGATAACAAATCTAGACTTGCTACTTTAAGTTTCACGCCCTTTCGCATTCATCAGGCAAGTGTGGTACTAAACATAAACCGAGCTTGGCTCTCTTTGTCTGGCACGCTTCAGTGCAAGTTGGTGACGGCATTTCGATATCAGCTCTGTTCTCTTGTTAAGCAAGTTCTCTTTTCTTGAGATAAAAGAGACAATTGCGAGCTTTTCTTCTAATCATAAGCTGCATTGTGCGTGCCTCTACTGTATTGGAATGTTTCACAATCGACCATTGAATTGAGGAACTTTCTTCGCTGTCCTTGAGTAACTTTTTTCGTTGTCCGATATGAACTTCGATAACTCCATACCATTAGCAATAACGTTTATTTCGGAAAGATTTTGTATGGTTATATCTCAATTTAAAAGATGCCTATGTATGAGTGGTTTGTGTTATTGTGGTGCACTGCCTTGTACACAATGGAGGTGGCCAAGCATTCTCCAGGCAGGGGGCATGCTGCGGGGCTCTGGAAATTGCATTTCTTGGTGGGGTTGGGGTTTTCGTATTTTGTGAGGATCCTTGCATTGTGTGCGCTTATGGCCGACTTCATGCTACCCATACAGCTGTAGCTGACTTTCACATTGTTCCGCTTAAATATCTTGTGTAATCTGAATCTGAAACGGTTAAGTCGGCAAAAATCCTTCAAGAGGACATAAACGCCAACCGAGCGTAAAAAGTATGAGTAAAAAAAAAAAAAAAACTAGTTAGCAATACAAGTTAGCAACCAAATCTGTGTGAGGGTGGGAAGTGCTTGCGTAAGAGTTTAAGGAATACCCCCCCCCCCCCCCCTCTCCACGTTGCTGCTGACACTCTTAGAATAGGGCGGATTAGACCAAATGATTATACTTTGGCGGCGCTTGTTCTTAGGCGGCTGATGTTGCGGTGGTTCCATGTATGTGAGGCCCTCGGCATATCCACTGGATCTTAAGGCTTCGTCATAGGTGGGTGCGGCGTTTTCAAACATTTGCTTGCTAGATGACAGCTCTGATATTATTTTGCTTATGGTTGTTGGTATGTGGCGGGTGATGTTTTGGGGGTGATTTGATTTGGCGTTTATGTATAGTGGCTGGTCTTCCGGCTTTTTGAAAGAGCGATATTGTCCAGTATTTAGGTCCATTGTTACGTCGAGGTGGTCAACGACTTTGAGGTCAGTCAATATCGTAATCCTCAGACCAAATTCTTTGAATGCTGCTATGAACCTTTTCCTTAATTTATCTGCTTCTCTTCCTGATTGTGTCTTAAACACCGCAGTACCGTCACGGTACAGTCCGATGTTGCTACTATCGAACTTCTGTTTCAGGGCTGCTAAATATACATATATATATATATATATATATATATATATATATATATATATATATATATATATATATATATATATATATATATATATATATATATATATATATATATATATATATATATATATATATATATATATATATATATATATATATATATATATATATATATATATATATATATATATATATATATATATATATATATATATATATATATATATATATATATATATATATATATATATATATATATATATATATATATATATATATATATATATATATATATATATATATATATATATATATATATATATATATATATATATATATATATATATATATATATATATATATATATATATATATATATATATATATATATATATATATATATATATATATATATAATATACCTCCCTATAATTCATGTAAAAAATATCCATCCAAAATGCTGTTGATTGCTAGATGTTCTTTTCTAGTTCAGGCTTTGGACAGAACGGACCAGCGTTTATCGTCAGTGTAGTGGAACGCAAACGAATTGAAAATTTCCAAATTCTCATTTGTAGCATTTCGATTTTCCCGCAATAAACAACCCTGTACAACTGACGTCACATAATTCTTCATGAGGAATCTAGCCTACTTGTGCGACTGTTGGTTTGATATTTATGTTCAACTGGTGCAAAGTTGACTATTCTTCTAATAGTTTGCCCCTTGGCAGAATAGGCTTAAAGGAGTATGCTTCTGGGCGATTCAATACGTGTCGTACAGGACATCCAGACGCATTATTTTCCAATAAAGGATAACTTTTTTTAAAGGTATAGGCGTGTCGTACTATACATCCTAAAAGTGGTTAGGGTGTGCAGCCCATCAATCGAAAAACATACCCGCAGTATGACAGATTTTTTGGTACTTGCATTATAAAATCATACAATTTTGATACCCGCAGTATAAAAGAAGTCAATTTTGATACCTGCACCATCAAGTATTCAACGAAAATGTTGTGAAAATGAAGCTTTAGTACGATATTTTCAGAGTTTTTGATTGCAATCTAATGGGCAGTTTCAAATATATATACTTAGACACTGGAATGTGTTTTTATGCTGTAAAGTTTCAAAGATATGACATTTTCTATCAAATTCAAGCTTTTTGTCACCGAGTTGCCATGGCAACGGTCATGATATGGCATGATTGTCACCTCGAATGACCTAGATCTTGATTACAACCAATATGGCAGCTTCAAATATATATACCTAATTAAACATATATGTGTTTTAATGTTGTTTAGTTACAAATATATGTCATTTCCTTCAATTCCATTTTTTATCACTTCGTTGCCATGACAACGCCCTGGCGCTCACACCCACCATCAGTTTAATGGCAAACAAGCAGAAAATGATTGCTGAGGGTCCAGACTAACTAAAAAGTGTAGTGGATGAAAATCCCTTAGGGAGGGGGGGGGGGTCTACGGTTGGCCCACCGACTACTATAACTCATTCTGTCACAGAGGAGATTTGCACTGATATTAGTAAATGTTGTTACAATTAATCAAAACAGGCTTATTTAAAAAAAAAAATACAACTTGAACAGGAATTGCTATGATCTACAGTCTGATATTACTGCCAAATTTCACACATTTCTGGCCAAAAAGGTTATATCCACTTTATAACCAACGCAGTCGTCGTTGAGCTAAAAACACAAAAAGTCATGTTTTGCCTGAAAAACTGTCAAAAGTGCCATGTTAATGGAAATTTCACGACCAAAATACCGCTACATCATTAATTTGATATATTTGAGCCACCAAATCAACCAAAAATTTGATCCCTAGGGCACTTTGAAATTTCAGCTACTTTCATTTCATTGAGAGAGAGAGAGAGAGAGAGAGAGAGAGAGAGAGAGAGAGAGAGAGAGAGAGAGAGAGAGAGAGAGAGAGAGAGAGAGAGAGAGAGAGAGAGAGAGAGGAGAGAGAGAGAGAGAGAGAGAGAGAGAGAGAGAGAGAGAGAGGAGAGAGAGAGAGAGAGAGAGAGAGAGAGAGAGAGAGAGAGAGAGAGAGAGAGAGAGAGAGAGAGAGAGAGAGAGAGAGAGAGAGAGAGAGAGAGAGAGAGAGAGAGAGAGAGAGAGAGAGAGAGAGAGAGAGAGAGAGAGAGAGGAGAGAGAGAGAGAGAGAGAGAGAGAGAGAGAGAGAGAGAGAGAGAGAGAGAGAGAGAGAGAGAGAGAGAGAGAGAGAGAGAGAGAGAGAGAGAGAGAGAGAGAGAGAGAGAGAGAGAGAGAGAGAGAGAGAGAGAGGAGAGAGAGAGAGGAGAGAGAGAGAGAGAGAGAGAGAGAGAGAGAGAGAGAGAGAGAGAGAGAGAGAGAGAGAGAGAGAGAGAGAGAGAGAGAGAGAGAGAGAGAGAGAGAGAGAGAGAGAGAGAGAGAGAGGCAGAGAGAGAGAGAGAGAGAGAGAGAGAGAGAGAGAGAGAGAGAGAGAGAGAGAGAGAGAGAGAGAGAGAGAGAGAGAGAGAGAGAGAGAGAGAGAGAGAGAGAGAGAGAGAGAGAGAGAGAGAGAGAGAGAGAGAGAGAGAGAGAGAGAGAGAGAGAGAGAGAGAGAGAGAGAGAGAGAGAGAGAGAGAGAGAGAGAGAGAGAGAGAGAGAGAGAGAGAGAGAGAGAGAGAGAGAGAGAGAGAGAGAGAGAGAGAGAGAGAGAGAGAGAGAGAGAGAGAGAGAGAGAGAGAGAGAGAGAGAGAGAGAGAGAGAGAGAGAGAGAGAGAGAGAGAGAGAGAGAGAGAGAGAGAGAGAGAGAGAGAGAGAGAGAGAGAGAGAGAGAGAGAGAGAGAGAGAGAGAGAGAGAGAGAGAGAGAGAGAGAGAGAGAGAGAGAGAGAGGGAGAGAGAGAGAGAGAGAGAGAGAGAGAGAGAGAGAGAGAGAGAGAGAGAGAGAGAGAGAGAGAGAGAGAGAGAGAGAGAGAGAGAGAGAGAGAGAGAGAGAGAGAGAGAGAGAGAGAGAGAGAGAGAGAGAGAGAGAGAGAGAGAGAGAGAGAGAGAGAGAGAGAGAGAGAGAGAGAGAGAGAGAGAGAGAGAGAGAGAGAGAGAGAGAGAGAGAGAGAGAGAGAGAGAGAGAGAGAGAGAGAGAGAGAGAGAGAGAGAGAGAGAGAGAGAGAGAGAGAGAGAGAGAGAGAGAGAGAGAGAGAGAGAGAGAGAGAGAGAGAGAGAGAGAGAGAGAGAGAGAGAGAGAGAGAGAGAGAGAGAGAGAGAGAGAGAGAGAGAGAGAGAGAGAGAGAGAGAGAGAGAGAGAGAGAGAGAGAGAGAGAGAGAGAGAGAGAGAGAGAGAGAGAGAGAGAGAGAGAGAGAGAGAGAGAGAGAGAGAGAGAGAGAGAGAGAGAGAGAGAGAGAGAGAGAGAGAGAGAGAGAGAGAGAGAGAGAGAGAGAGAGAGAGAGAGAGAGAGAGAGAGAGAGAGAGAGAGAGAGAGAGAGAGAGAGAGAGAGAGAGAGAGAGAGAGAGAGAGAGAGAGAGAGAGAGAGAGAGAGAGAGAGAGAGAGAGAGAGAGAGAGAGAGAGAGAGAGAGAGAGAGAGAGAGAGAGAGAGAGAGAGAGAGAGAGAGAGAGAGAGAGAGAGAGAGAGAGAGAGAGAGAGAGAGAGAGAGAGAGAGAGAGAGAGAGAGAGAGAGAGAGAGAGAGAGAGAGAGAGAGAGAGAGAGAGAGAGAGAGAGAGAGAGAGAGAGAGAGAGAGAGAGAGAGAGAGAGAGAGAGAGAGAGAGAGAGAGAGAGAGAGAGAGAGAGAGAGAGAGAGAGAGAGAGAGAGAGAGAGAGAGAGAGAGAGAGAGAGAGAGAGAGAGAGAGAGAGAGAGAGAGAGAGAGAGAGAGAGAGAGAGAGAGAGAGAGAGAGAGAGAGAGAGAGAGAGAGAGAGAGAGAGAGAGAGAGAGAGAGAGAGAGAGAGAGAGAGAGAGAGAGAGAGAGAGAGAGAGAGAGAGAGAGAGAGAGAGAGAGAGAGAGAGAGAGAGAGAGAGAGAGAGAGAGAGAGAGAGAGAGAGAGAGAGAGAGAGAGAGAGAGAGAGAGAGAGAGAGAGAGAGAGAGAGAGAGAGAGAGAGAGAGAGAGAGAGAGAGAGAGAGAGAGAGAGAGAGAGAGAGAGAGAGAGAGAGAGAGAGAGAGAGAGAGAGAGAGAGAGAGAGAGAGAGAGAGAGAGAGAGAGAGAGAGAGAGAGAGAGAGAGAGAGAGAGAGAGAGAGAGAGAGAGAGAGAGAGAGAGAGAGAGAGAGAGAGAGAGAGAGAGAGAGAGAGAGAGAGAGAGAGAGAGAGAGAGAGAGAGAGAGAGAGAGAGAGAGAGAGAGAGAGAGAGAGAGAGAGAGAGAGAGAGAGAGAGAGAGAGAGAGAGAGAGAGAGAGAGAGAGAGAGAGAGAGAGAGAGAGAGAGAGAGAGAGAGAGAGAGAGAGAGAGAGAGAGAGAGAGAGAGAGAGAGAGAGAGAGAGAGAGAGAGAGAGAGAGAGAGAGAGAGAGAGAGAGAGAGAGAGAGAGAGAGAGAGAGAGAGAGAGAGAGAGAGAGAGAGAGAGAGAGAGAGAGAGAGAGAGAGAGAGAGAGAGAGAGAGAGAGAGAGAGAGAGAGAGAGAGAGAGAGAGAGAGAGAGAGAGAGAGAGAGAGAGAGAGAGAGAGAGAGAGAGAGAGAGAGAGAGAGAGAGAGAGAGAGAGAGAGAGAGAGAGAGAGAGAGAGAGAGAGAGAGAGAGAGAGAGAGAGAGAGAGAGAGAGAGAGAGAGAGAGAGAGAGAGAGAGAGAGAGAGAGAGAGAGAGAGAGAGAGAGAGAGAGAGAGAGAGAGAGAGAGAGAGAGAGAGAGAGAGAGAGAGAGAGAGAGAGAGAGAGAGAGAGAGAGAGAGAGAGAGAGAGAGAGAGAGAGAGAGAGAGAGAGAGAGAGAGAGAGAGAGAGAGAGAGAGAGAGAGAGAGAGAGAGAGAGAGAGAGAGAGAGAGAGAGAGAGAGAGAGAGAGAGAGAGAGAGAGAGAGAGAGAGAGAGAGAGAGAGAGAGAGAGAGAGAGAGAGAGAGAGAGAGAGAGAGAGAGAGAGAGAGAGAGAGAGAGAGAGAGAGAGAGAGAGAGAGAGAGAGAGAGAGAGAGAGAGAGAGAGAGAGAGAGGAGAGAGAGAGAGAGAGAGAGAGAGAGAGAGAGAGAGAGAGAGAGAGAGAGAGAGAGAGAGAGAGAGAGAGAGAGAGAGAGAGAGAGAGAGAGAGAGAGAGAGAGAGAGAGAGAGAGAGAGAGAGAGAGAGAGAGAGAGAGAGTTGAACACACAATTACAATGACGGGGTCGTCGCCTGCGTATTCGGTTATGATAGTACAAATGCTATCACGAAACGCTTAATACGACCCGGACGAGAACACACGTACGACGTACGGACAGATATAACATCGACAACCAAGTCAATGTCCACGGCCTTTGATAACCAGTTGTGGTGCACTGGCGTGTCTACCCACCCCAGGCTTGAACCCGGGGCCTCGTGGTCTGTAGGCAGGTATAATAACCGCTACACCACAGTAGGTAGATAATCATCACAGCATGCATGGAATCGCCTTTATCAAGTATGTCCTGCTATCTGTCTAATTACAGTTTTTGCACAACAACACTTGACGAAATTTTGTACATCTGTGCATGGAGCTATTAACTGAGTGATCTGTGAAATAGGTTTATTTTATAAATACTTTTAATGAGTTGAACGTAACATAGTTCTTAAGACCACAAGATTTAATTAAGAATAGTTTTTGGAATATTTGATTTATTTGCACTTTGAAATTTTAGCTCGAAGGACCCATTCTCATTTCATTTCATTCCATTGATTTGTGTCTTTACTAGTTCACAACATGCATGGAATTGCCCTAATCATGTGTGTCCGGTGTGATAGTAAATTTTGCCTCCCGTAAATTTCCCCAACCTCACCTCCACCCCTTCCCCTACCCCTCCCCTCCTTCTCCCTCCCTAAGCCTTTATTTCCTAAGGAATGTCTAGTGAATTTGGTCTCCTCTGGAGTTTACTAGGTAATTTACTGGTGTGTCTGTACGGTTCCTTTAATTAATTTTGTGTATTGAAGTGATAAGCTAAAACCGAAGTAAGTAATATTTATGTACGGAATACAACGCCGCTGTACTCGTATAATTTGCCCACGAACAGAAAATATCAGCTCTTCGGTGAAAAAGAAATATACACTTTTCTTCGATCTGGGCATCGGAATACACTAAAGATACACAGCGTGCTTTACGCAAAACGGCAGTGAGATTTACCGTGAAGGGTGAAGAAGAGTTTTTTCTTGCAAAAACGGGACAAGTTGTTGTCTCCAAATTTCAAATTTTCTAGGAAAGAAGGGCCGGGGCCCAAATTTCCTAGTGGACCGTTTTTACTATGAGGGGGACCAAATTTACTGGATGGCTACGGCTTCATTGTCTGGGGGCCCAAATTTCCTAGGAAATAAGGGCCAGAGGCCAAACATTACTAGGGGGGGGGGAGGGGGAGGGCAAAATGTACTTTTACACCGGCTATCTGTCTGTTTACAGTTTTAGCACAACAACACTGACGAAATTTTGAGGCACAATACATCTGTGAAGTTTGTATGGTAGGTTTATTTCATAAATACCTTTACTGAATTGAATGTAACGTACTTCTCAAGACCAAGGGGTTAAATTAAGAATAGTTTAATAATCATTTGTGACAAAATTGAGTGTAACACCTGATCATGTCACTGCTGTGAAGTAGATGACCTGCAGTATTCATTCTAAGAACAAACTTGTGGCAAGTTTTAATATTGATATCTCCAAGACAGGGAAAGATGTTCAAGCAGGTGCGTAGGAAGGGTCAACTCTCAGTTACAGCAGAAAAAATTGCACTAGTAAATTAAGATTCGATGAAACATTGCTGCTCATTGGGAAATGTCCTTCACTTTTCACAAAATTCTCTCCAATATTCATGATCTTTGTTCTTTCACTTTTACTAAAATTTCCGTCAAGGCTACTAAATTTTCCATTTATTTAAACATTTCTTTTTCAATTTTATTTTCCACAATTTCACCTCCCGGCCGGGAAGAAAGCATGCAATCAGGAAGATGAAATCGTCTCAGGGGGCAGTTTTGTCCTGCCCCTCCCCCAGAACCCTATGCCTCTGTAGTGAAGTAGATTCCTGTTGTCTTCTTTCTGACAAGATGCACATGCCTGGCCACTGTGCTAATTGGGTTTAAGTTTAAATATCTTATATAGCGCACTACCATTATGTTCAGTTGCTCTTTACAATACAAGTAACCTAACAAAGCAAATAATCTAATAAAGAAAGCAATACTATATAATGTAAAATATATATGTATATATATATTAAAAAAACAAAAAACTGAACCTATATATGGTATGATAAGAAACAACATGTGAGAACTAGGAAAGGCTAAACAAAAAAGGTGAGTTTCTTACATGTTTTTGAAGGATAAAATTGAAGGAGCTTTAAGGATTTTGGAGGAGAGAATATTCCAGAAATAAGGGCCAGAAAATACAAACGCTTTTCCCCCTACTATGCCCACAGTTTCATATTTAACACGGGGTACGAATAAGTTGGAGGTGCGTAAATGTCAGAGGGATTGTAAATATGTTGGGGGCCCAGCCGTTTATAGATTTATGATCTCTGTTAGTTATTACTATAGCGGAAAAATTGAAGATTTGTTGGATTCTATTCAATTGTTTAATTGATAAACTGTTAGGAGGAGGGAGTTAGCTTAGTCTAAATGTGATATAACAAGTCTATGGACAAATGTTTGTGTAGATGTGGGCGAAAGGCGTTTTCTAATCTTCTTTGTGTTATACTGTTATACAGACTATGGTAAGCTTGTTCACATTTCATGCCAATAAGCTTATTCATATCCGTATGTGAACCAAATTAGGCACCTAAGTTTCCAACATGGTTTACATTTTGAACATTAACTCCACCAACATTTATATGATCACAATTGACTTTGCTGTGTTGGTTTTTAGAGAATTAACTCCACTGATATTTATATGATCACAATTGACTTTTTGCTGGGTTGGTTTTTTTACCATTAGCTCTACCAGCATTTATTTGACCACAATTGACTATGCTGTGTTGGTTTTTTTAACATTAACTCCACCAACATTTGTATGATCACAATTGACTTTGCGGAGTTGGTTCTTTGATTATATGATCACAATTGACTTTGCGGAGTTGGTTCTTTGAACATTAACTCCACCAACATTTATATGACCACAATTGACTTTGCGGAGTTGGTTCTTTGAACATCAACTCTACCAACATTTATATGATCACAATTGACTCTCCGGAGTTGGTTTTTTAAACATTAACTCCACCAACATTTATATGATCACAATTGACTTTGCGGAGTTGGTTTTTTAAACATTAACTCCACCAACATTTATATGATCACAATTGACTTTGCGGGGTTGGTTCTTTAAACATTAACTCCACCAACATTTATATGATCACAATTGACTTTGCTGGGTTGGTTTTTCGAACAATAACTCCACCAACATTTGTATGATCACAATTTACTTTGCGTAGTTGGTTCTTTGTTTCAAATCGTAGAAACTCTGTCTTACTGTTTTCATTTTGAGTCCTTGAAGAATAATCCATTTTCTGACGTCAGAAATACAATTTTCCAGACTACCAACTGATTCTCTTCGTTGGAGATTGCCTGGTTTGAAGCAAGTATACAAATGGTGATCACCAGCATATCCACCAATGGAATCATTACAACGTTGCCTAGTGAGGCTGCATATAATAAAAAGAGGATTGGTCCCAAACAACTCCCACTTCTAGACTGAATGGCATTCATACATCTTTCTTTATGAGAATTTGTTGTTTTTTGTTGTCAAGAAAAGAACTAAACCATTTAAGAACATTTCCTCCAATGCCAAAATCTTTCTCCAGAACTGAAAGTAATCCTCTATGTTAGACAAGATAAAATGCTGCACTGAGATCAATTAGAACTGTAGAACAAGAATGAGCACTTGCTGCTGGTCCACAACCATCAAGATATCACACTGAAGTCTTGTTATCAGGTTATTTAAGGTTTCCGTTGAGTGATATTGCCTGAAAGCAGACTGGAATTCCGGAAGAGGGTAGTATGAGTTAATATGTTGCGTAATTTGCTTTACAACACAATGTTCCGTAAGTTTAGAAATAAATGTTAAGTTGCTAAGTGGCCTGTATTTTTTTAAAGCAAGTTCCGCGCCGGATTTCTTTAGAAGAGGAGTCACCAGAGCAATTTTTCAATCATTAGCAAAATAACCTGACTGAAGACTCGTAATTATAGTTTTGGTAATGAGCGAACTTATTACGCATATTTTTTCTTCTCCATTACAGTTAAAAGAAGAGACACAAATATTGTCAAAATTTTGCAGAGACTTTGCATGTTCGATTTCAGACATAATATTTAAGACTTTGTCCTGAAAAAAATTACCAAAATCGTTTGCAAATCAATAGCACTTCCATGGTTATTAGGGAGAAGGTTTAATTCCTGTTTCAAAGAGAATTAACGACTGAATCAAGTCTAAATTTTAATACTTTTTAGATTCAATTTGAAGAACAACAATAGGTGGCAGGCTACTTTGCTTTGTACACCCAGAAGCAGCTCTATGCAGAGCTAGTAAAAGTAAAATAAGCATTAAATATTATGTTTAATAGCCTTTAAAGTTTGAAAATAACGTGCGTAGTTTTTAAGTTATAAGTAATCAAAGTTTGAACTTTTTTTTTTATATATTGAAAAAATGTGAGGATATTTCGTACAACTTAGTACATCGTCGGATGGGGACCAAACATATATATATATATATATATATATATATATATATATATATATATATATATATATATATATATATATATATATATATATATATATATATATATATATATATATATATATATATATATATATATATATATATATATATATATATATATATATATATATATATATATATATATATATATATATATATATATATATATATATATATATATATATATATATATATATATATATATATATATATATATATATATATAGAAAGTTACAAATGATAATGGTAATACCATATAAATGCCAACTTTGAAAGGAAACATGATATTTCGTACAACTTAGTACATTGTCGGATGGAGACCAAAAGATATATATATATATATATATATATATATATATATATATATATATATATATATATATATATATATATATATATATATATATATATATATATATATATATATATATATATATATATATATATATATATATATATATACATATATTTAGATATACATATATATACATACATACATATATATACATATATATATATATATATATATATATATTTATTTTATATATATATATATATATATATATATATATATATATATATATATATATATATATATATACATATATATATATATATATATATATATATATATATATATATATATATATATATATATATATATATATATATATATATATATATATATATATATATATATATATATATATTTATTTTTATATATATATATATATATATATATATATATATATATATATATATATATATATATATATATATATATATATATATATATATATATATATATATATATATATATACTTATATATATATATATATATATATATATATATATATATATATATATATATATATATATACTATATATATATATATATATATATATATATATATATATATATATATATATATATATACATATATATACATATATATTGAAAGATCTGCAGATTAGTCATAAATTACACAAAATAGATATCAAAAATAACGGTTTTTGCGTGTGCATACTAATTAGCTTATCTGCATAACAATACAAGTATTTGTCAGGTTAAAGGTTTTGGTTGAAGTTTTTATAACTTAAGTTATGAATGGTGTTCATTCATGTAACTTGGTATAGGACACGGGTACTGTTCAATTGAGCATAATGGTGGCGGAAGGAAGGGGGGGGTTGGGGTTGTGGGGGTTGTGTGTGCATGATAATAAGCTTATTTGCATAACAATGAAAATGTTTTTTATCTATGATATCTCTTAAATTAAAGTGGATGTGGGATTCTGTTTGCACAAATGATCATATATGTGAAGGGCATTGTCTATACTTAATATGGTGAGGTGTGAAGCACATATCAATTAGGTTATTTGCCTAACAATAGACTTTCGTATAAAATATTCAACCTGAGACAATAAATTGGTACTTGGTACAGTGGTAGGTGGCATTGGTACTGTTCAGTTGAGCATGATTAGGAGGTTGTGTGTACATAATAATTAGCTTATTTGCATAACAATGAAAATATTTGTATCTATGATATCTATTAAATTAAAGTGGGAGTGGGGATTTTGTTTACACAAATGATCATATATGTAAAAAACATTGTCTACACTTAGTGGTGAGGTGTAATGTGCATCTTATTTAGGTTATTTGCATAACAATAACTTGGTTCAATGACATGGGTCTGTCATAAGCATGATTGGGGATTGTGTGTGCATACTAATTTGCTTATTTAATCCAGAGCTTACACAAATTATAACGTGAAGATCATTGGTTCAATGTATTGTAATGATGAGTGTAAGAGTTATTTGCATAACATGGAGATACTGTTCAATATAGAGCATGATTGAGCATGATTGTGTGTGCATACTAATTTGCTTATTTGTATAACAATGAAAATATTTGTATCTAAGATATCTCATAAATCAAAGTGGGTGTGGGGATTTTGCTTACACAAATTATCAAATACGTGAAGATCATTGTCCACACTTCATGGTCATATATGTGAAGAGTATTGTCTACACTTAATGATGAGTGTAATGTGCATATTAATCAGGTTATTTGCATAACAATAGACTCGTATACAATATTTAACCCTTTGGTTGAGTGGTAGAGGGGTAGAGGACATGTAGAACAGGGTGGGTTGGCATGTGAAACAGGGCAGGTTGGCATGTGGAACAGGGTTTATTGGCATGTGGAACAGGGTGGGTCGACAGGTGGGACAGGGTGGAATGGTATGTGGTGGGGTGTTATCTGGATTTTAGTTGTGATGGCATGTAGGTCATGCAAGTGGTGGAATAACAAAGTATCTGGTTTTTGGGTGTGATTGCATGGAGTATAGGCGTGGGGTGACATTTGGGACAGGTTGGGATGGAATGTGGGACAGTCTGGAATACGCATTATTATCGTTTGGGGATTTGTATCGTTTCCAATGTCTAGTTTGTCACACGTTAAGCAATATTGTTTTGCATAATTTTGCTTTAATGTTATTGTACATTTCATGCTGCTTGACTTTGCTTGAAACACATATTTTCTCAATTGGAAATTGTATTGCAATGCAGTGGCGTGGTGGATCATGTTTCACTGGGGTGGGGAGCAATGGCATTTTGCATGCCCTTAAGTAAACGGACACATAGATCTAAATTGAAAGGTACCGTTTATATGGCACCGTTTATATGGCACCGGTTAGGAAATTGTTCTCTTAAGCACTTAGCGCCCTCTCAGAAAACTTCGGTGGGGAAAGTTTATCCAATGGTCCCCTGCCACCACGCCACCGTTACAATGCAGGATGTAGTTCTGGGAATGTGTAGGGGTTGGGGTAGGGTACAGTTTGAAAAGGGGGCTGAATGGCATTCGTTTATTGACATTGGCAAGTCAGGGCCTCTCCTTTCTCTGTTGTTCAATTAATAGAACTAAAATAGGTGTCATGGTTATAAAGACTGTTAGCTTTTAATGTCCTCTGAGTTATTGCATGGGTGAGGTAATCTTGAGCTTTTTTTTGTCTTAAAATATCTCTATGAAAACTCAAAAATATTTTGAAGCTTTTAGTAAAATGTTGTGAAAACTAACAAAGAAAATGAAAACGTCAGTGCTATTTTCAAAGTTCAAGTAATTTAAAATCATCTACCCCCGCTACTCTATTTCTGTAAGTACAACAAGCCCATTCTTTATCAGTGCTAGCTTTGAATAGTAGAGCATACTGTTCTTCTGATAGTTCTTGTTAAAAAATTTCGAAGAAAAAAATGTTTCCAATCATTTAGAAAAATACAAAACTGCTTTTCAAAGAAATACATAAAGAATAGTACAGGAAGCGCTGTGATGACATCATAATGATGACTTAGACTGTTAGACTCAGACCAAAAATTTCAGACAGTCAGAGGAATAAGATATTAACTTGTTTTTCCACCAATCTGTTTCTTTTATTGTCCTATCAAATACATTAAAATAAAATTCCATACGAATATTCCTTTAACGTTTAAGAAAGAGATGCTATAGGTAGACAGAAAAAAAAGAAGCTGTAACTTAAAACATTTGTATAAAGGAAATATTTTCCTAGAGATAAAATCAATGAGATTTTGATGTGATATACATTAATTTTAAGTATCATCAATACGTGATCATTGAGAAGTTTATCGTGTCCAGTCCACCCCGATACATCTATCATGCATTTACGACTACAGTGGAATACAACCGGGAACATAGGGCCCCATCAACACGTACATAACAAAGTTTTATTGGATGAGGCAGTTTGCTATCTTTTTGAATATGTTGAATGCTGGCTGGAAACTTGTTGACATAGCTCTTGATCATGTTGATTGTGAAATCAATGTGTAAGTACAGAAAAGCTTTTCATGAAGCAGTATAAATCCCGAATATTTTATTTAATATTTCATGTAAAAACATAAAATGAAGGAACTGCTTATAAATGCATAAATATCACGATATCAATGCTTAATTTAAAAGAGAGCAGACATTTTGATCTATATCGTAATGGAAATGAAAGTCTATGATGACATCATTGATTCACCTGCATCACGTTGAAAATTAAAAGTTCAATTACTAACACGCACATTTTTTTTTGGACAAATCAATATTATTGATCATAAGTGAGTATTTAAAATATTTTGCATAAAAATGGTGGGGACCATAACGATTTACCTTAATTTACCAAAATGTATTTCAATTACATGCATTTTAAGTTAAAATTGGAAAGGGCATATGACATTATCGTACCAAAAACAGCACTTCAAGTCTAAGCCTTATTCCTATCTCAAGTAATTTATGTTTGAAGTCGACACATGGAGGATGCCATTTTGTTAAATTCTGATTTGAAATCTTGTGCATGGTGACACTATTTCGTATTTTCCCAACAGGGACATAAGGATTATAATGTACTTCTTCTACAAATTTGGTTAAAGTGTGGGATAGGATGAATGATAGCCTGTGGGGCAGGGTGGGATGACCTGTTGGGCAGAGAGGGATGGCATGTGGTACAGGTAGGGATGGCATGTGGTTCAGGGAGGGATGGCATGTGGTACAGGGAGGGATGGCATGTGGTACAGGAAGGGATGGCATCGATTTTTGGGAAATATCGGGAGATTTCTTCAACTGTCTGACTATTGGGAAATGCTGACACCTTTATCAAAATTTTCAATGATTTTCCTTCAATTTGAACGTTTTGTTAACAACTCTCCAATTTTACTTCCCAATCGAGGGGGGGCAGTTGCCGTTTTCCCCAACCCAGGCCCGCTTCTGATACATGCCAGTTTAGGCCAATATGTCCAACGTTTTACTCTTATGAGCAGTTTTGGACAGGGGCGCCGAAATTCCATTTCCCCCTCCCCCAGTTAAGTATGACCAACCCATCGGGGTGTCGGAAGGAACTCGGGGCATAGGGGGCGGGGCAGAAAATTTAAATGAGGATACTTGTTTTGACAGGTATTGAGGGTCACTTTTCATTTTCAAAAAGGGACACTGTAATTTTTTGAAAAAATGGGGGTGGGGAGGGGCGTGTCTCCTGGCCACTGCTTCCTACACATATGATTTGAGTATAGGCGGGATTTGAGGAAGCAAGGAGGAACTTAGAGTGATGTTTTGTATCTAAGCGTAATTGTGTGACCCCCCCCCCCCTCCTCCTACTTTGGACTTCTCCCCCACCAACTTTGGTAGCCTCCCGCCTATGTGTTTAAGATTGAGAAGACAGGATCAATGTTGGTAATTGCCCATCGGGTGAATAACTAAAAAGACCTACTTTTGGAAATTACTGCTTAGAAAATCATTGGGGGCCATGCACCCTCCTGGCATTACGGCCCTCGATGTTGGGTCCCCTGGTAAATGACATGCTTAACTGTTTTGTCAAATAAATACTATTATATAATATGTTACAACTTCTTTGTACTATGTAGGATTTGTGAGTCAGTACTACTTGTTTTCAAGCTTCACGAATGACCTAGAATAATTTCATATAACTTTCTGGTCCGCCCTCAAATTTCAAAACGGCACATCCTGCCCCCGTCCGCCTCCAACTTTTAAAAGGGTACCCCTGCCCCTCTTCTCCCCCTTGATATAGTGCAAAGGGGGCAGTGGTCCCCTTACCCAGGTGGTTCCGACATCGCTGGACCCACCATACTGCCATACCACTGTAAGGTGAGTACTGTGTTGTGTCTCAATGAACATTGCAAGACACTGAGCTGTAAATGAGTATACCAACACCGCTGGGACACCCGATTCGAATCGCATGATGCTGGGAAGGTAATCAGCGATGCAGACCTGTCGTCCTGTCCAGGAGAGTAAACGTTCAGAGTGTATCATAAAGGGGAAAGCAATTGAGGTAATATTGCCTCTACACGTCCATATAAATATCAGTCAACTGAACAATAGTTGAGCACCACACAAATGATTTGTCGAAATGCCGTATTAGGCCTAATCTAGTTTTTCGGAGGACTCATGCCCACTTTGTCTGGGAGAAAGACTTGTTTAAATATTTTTAGAAACAAGAGAAAAGCGCTTTTAGAGTCGAAAGATTCGGTCCACCCCTTTTCCTTCCCATTCCAATCGACGACACCCGTGGGCATTGAAATCCGAGAATCGTTCATTGTCTCATTAACATTATCCAGGCTGCCAGGTGAATAAGAATTACTGCCTTACTACCTCATGCAAATATTTTCGACCTCAAAAGTCTTTTTAGTACTTTATTTTTCATAAATGTTCATGTTATTTTCACAAGATAGAGTTACATTATGCTTTCAAAAATTGAATAAATTTGAAATTATTTCACACGAAATTTTAGAAGGAAATGCATCCAATAGTTTGTGTAAGAAATTCTGTCATAAATATAAACACTGCAGTAAATTAACAACACAATCGAAGCAATTCTTGAGAAGAGCAGACGTACGTTATTGAAATGAGTATAGAGTAGTGACGATAAACTGTCAAAAATCCCGAACATCATCGTATATATTTTACTGAGGATAGCTTAGAATAAATACTGGATGTTTGATGTAATTGTGTTTGCTTATTTTTGTTGTATTACATCAACTTAAATCTTTGAATTGTGATAAGAACTTAGCCTAATAACTAACACTGTAGAATACATTTAAGGACTAACGTTACGGTCTGACGCTTGGGTTTGTTTGTGCTTATGCATCGATTTTTACGCTATGAGTTTCACAGTTGGACAATAGGGAGAGCACCAATAGACCTGTTCATGGTCAGATTTCCATCAACTTGCCTCGTATCAAACGTAAATTTCAGGCAAAAGTTACGTAATGCTCGTCTGGAATTATTTTGGTCGACAAGAACTGTGAATCCGACACGGACAGTGAAGACTCCCACTAAGGTTATGCGTAACGTTAGCCCTAACGTTTGTGTCGTTAGGCGTAACGTTAAGCTTAACGCTAGTACTATTAAACCTTAGGGCCTAGACCTAAACCATTTATGTAAATATTGTAAAGGTGTATGGACGTCACAGACACGGGTGTTCCTAGCGTTATGGCAACCTATATTGTTACAATTACATATAACAAGGTAGGTCACCTACCGCGACTTTTGAACCGTGTATGAAAATTCCTTTTTTTTGACCACTTACGAATCTTAATTAGGGCCTATGCCTACATTTTTTTACTCGAACTCACATTTGCCGGAGACTCCCTTCTTCGATTATAGGCCACAGTATTTGTAATTTTTTTCCGATGAGATGTACAAAAGATAAATTTTCTACCCTCGTTACAGTCATGACAATTTAAATGCCTAACAATTTGCTGCAAAGTATACAAATGTTGTGATGACGTCATGAAGAAGCAGCACTTCAATGACGTCATTGCAACATTTCTTTGGTTTGCAGCAAATTGTTGGCCATTTAAACTGACATGACTGTAATGGGGGTTGAAAATTCATCTTTTGTACATCTCATCGGAAAAAAAATAGCAAATACTGGCTTATTAACGAAGAAGGGAGTCTCCGGCAAATGCAAGTTGAGTAAAAAAATGTATTAAGTTCACGAGTGGTCACAAAAAGGAATTTTCATGTACGGTTCGAAAGTTGCGGTAGGAGGTGACCTACCTTGTTATAATATATATGTAATAGTATTTAGATTGCCATAATGCTAGGAACACCTGTGGTCACAGATGCATAGAGGCAGCATATAATTCCTTTAAAATCTTTAAACTAAATCAGTTAAAAAATTTGACTGTTTTTAAATCTGGCATCAAATCGCCTTCTTGTGCTTCCGCGAATTGCCTTTACAAAACGGAAGTTTCCCCCAAGTTTTGCAAAAGGTCATGCAATTTTATATTCTATGCAGCGGCAAACTAACCAATTCAGTGTTTGCAGTTGCGCAGAATGTAAAATTGTGTGACCTTTGTAAAATTACAGGGAATTTCTGGTTTGTCGAGACAATTCGCAGACGGTGAATTTCTGTATTTTTATTTTACAAAATTATATGCAAATTCAGGGTGACCAGTAAATATCCTTTTTAAATATCCCAACCTAACATTAGGTTTATCGTTTCTTCGAAATGGTGCATAATCTGACCAAAAGATTTTGAGTTTTTTCCTACCCCCAGAAGTCATGAATTCTAGGCCAATACACCACTTGTTGCAGATTTTTAACAAATAAGTTACAGGGATCGACAAATCAACCTCAGATCAACTTGCCTGCCGGGCAAAGTTATCTGAATTTTTAGCTGTCTTTAAAAAATAAGGTATGCTTAATACATTTTCTGTTTGAAAATAAGATGTTTACAGATTACAGGACAGAGCTTCCAAAAATATGCTTGTTCTGACTTAGTTTTTGGTTGTCGCGGGTAGCCGGACAAGTGATTTGTCGAACCCTGATGTCTTAAATGTAATTGAATTAGTAATTGAATTATAATTTGTAAATTGTAACTGTGTGTGGAATTAACCTTCAAAGTTTTTGATGAGTTAGATAGGCATATCTGAAGATTGTATACCATTTGCTTCACAAAATAACTTTAACAAGTCTAGGCCTAAAGCAAAAATATTGAAACCTAGTTTTCGTAGCCTAACACAGAGTTGGGAACGTTTAGGGATTTTAGTAAACATGTACACGCCAAAAAAAGCGAGTACACCAAAATTGCTTCAATTTAAGTTAAAAAATTGTGCAACCAGTAAAAGAATTGACCTTATTGCTTAAATAGATGCTGGAATTTTGCTTTCTAAATCATGAAAAGTTTACATCTACAGAATAAATCATCATTTTTAGGGAAAATATACATGCATGGAAATTTAGTTTATAAAGAACATAAAACTTCCCTTCAATATCATTTACAGTAATCTCAACATCGCGTAACTTTTTTTGCAGTACTCACTAGGTCTTTCACTGTGAAAACCTTGCATACTCTGATACCCCGCTGTAAAACATTTTAAAACTACGCCATCACCCCAGAAGTTCTGATCATACCAGTCCTCTCGAAGTAATGACTGCCATCTTTGCGAAGCATGCAGAATTTCAGCTCTGTTAAAACCTTTTTCTGTTTGTTTATCTTGCAATATTTATTCTTTCTTGCAAAATTGATTTGACTCCCATCAGGTAATATTTACAAATGTACTGATTGTCACGATTCAAGTATTTTGAAAGTGTGTTTTGGTCGATTTGACAGCTTTTAAAACGGGCCTTGATTGAGTGGGATTTAAAACCTTACACTTTGACCTTTGTTAGTTTCACAGTTTACTGCTGCTGCACATTCGTGGTGCATTTCACAAGTTAACTCAGATTTCGGCGAAATTAAAGTGCAAAATATTGCTATTCATTGGTGATAACTGCGCATTTGTGATTCTCACATTTAAAAAGGATTATGCTAATCTGGTTAACAGTTTGTAAAAGTCATTGATTGGAATATTGTCATCTGGACATGTGTGTGATTTGAATCATGAATGATATTGATTTTCAACGGCAAGACTTGACTATGAAAAACGATTACTCGCAATAAGCATTTAGTAGCGTTTACAAGGTTTTACGAGCTTGTAGCGTGTACATGCTAAACGGTCACAACTCTAAAGACAGAACAATGCGAGTCATCATCCCCATCTATATAGTCTTTTGTTGCCATATTTTTTCCAAATTTTATTTCTTTTCAGATTTCATCAAAAACGAACTTAACCAAGCTGGTTTCACCACAACTTTATGATTTCTTTAAGTGCAGTGGGATTCTTGTCTAAAAACTGAGCATTGAGAGAAACAAAAAAAAGACTCAGAGAAAAGCAAAAATATCTTAACAATTTGTTTGCCAGTTTTCTTAGGAAATTTCAGTGCAATCAATCCGTCCACTTTGTGGAAGATTTAAAATCTTTTAATTTTTATGACTCCAACTTTCGAGACACTTCAATCTTCCAAAGAACTTTAATTTATATTCCTGGGAAAATAAATTCTATGCAATATATCTTATCTTTATATTTGTATATTTGGTTTTTGTGTAAACATTTTGCACATAGAAGATAGGGAGGGGAGTGTAGAGTGATTTGCTGTATTCAGTAACTCTTGGACTCTTGATAAAGAGCATAACAAGACTTAAGTGCTGAAGGCTTTAATGCAAGCCTTTTTGAACACTGAAATTTTTAAGCAGTATTAATGCATTGGATGTATAGTACCTGCTATTGAAATTGAACTCTAGAACTTCATAATGGCAACAGCAGGACCACAGATCAATAATAACCGTGCTTTGAATTCACATGCGGTGCACAGCCCTCACAGAGGAAATAATGTATCGGAAGGAGGAGATGCCCCTTCTTTTAGGCAAAGACCAACAACGGGTCAAAGACCACAGCCTAACCAACAAGCGACAAGAAATGAAACAAGAGCAGAGAACTCACCGAGAGGGGCAACAACGAATCAGGATCATGGAGAAGCAGAGTAAGTATTCAAACAGATAAGGGGAGGGGGTGATTTTCACACCACATCATTTTTGAATGTATGGGAGTTAAATTCTAGTACTGTATCAGCAAGCTGATGTCTTTGTGATTCCTGAATTATTTTTGATTGGAAAATAATTGATTGATAAAGATTCCAATAATTGGTCAATTTTTTTTGAAATGATAAGCTATTGAAAAGATTACAGACCCTTAGCTTTGCTGTTTTACAGGGGCGGCCCGCCCTGTACCTCTGTAGGCCCGCCCTGCCCCCTGGGAGTTTGCCCTTCCCCATGGAGGTCCGCTCTGCACTTCATGAGAAAGCAATGTAAATTTGTATATATATTTGTATATATATATATATATTTTTTAACTCGATACTCTTAATTAACCTCATAAATGAAATATCTTACATGGATACAGAACACAGAATGATAGCATTGTAAGCAATTGTCCTGTTTGGCTCATGAATGGTCCTTATCAGTCAGAATAGTTTCATTCTGAGGTATGATTATAGGTAAAATTCCAGAGCTTCACCATGAGATTGAGCCTTAAGGGGGCCCCTGGACTCCACGCTGAAAAGAGCAGCGCTTCGCGCACACATTAATGTGCCCCTCAACAAGTCTAGCACCCTGCCCCTTTGTAAATTAAGCTAGGGGTCTGATGACAATTATGTGGCTTGCTTTTAAGGTACAGGTGTGATGCAAGGTATTCTAAACACCTGCAAAATTTATCTTGTTTAAAAAAATTAAGCTACGGCAGAACAGTCTTTGAATTTGGAAAATAGTTTTTTTTTTAGTTTCGGCTGACAAAATTTTAGGATTCCAATGATTTTTTTCTTAAAAGCATGTTTTTTTAATTTTACCATTTTAGCTTCATGCCTGTTGAAATTACTGATGATTCGGATACTGTAGTTAATTTGAGAACTAGAGTTGGACATGTTTTGATATTTGCATGATTTAAATTTATTCATCACACCTGTGTACATTTTATATTAGGAGATTTAGATACAATAGCTTCACAGTTATTTACTTACTATCTGTGAGTGACAGTCAGAGGTACATTTTATATTAGGGGATTTAGATACAATAGCTTACAGTTATTTACTTACTATCTGTGAGTGACAGTCAGACCCCTAGCTTGATTTAAATGGGAGCAGGTGCTAAATTTGTTGAGGGGCACATTAATGCGCTCGCGAAACGCTGCGTTTTTTTGGCATGGAGTCCAGGGGCCTCTTTACAAACAAGGACAATTACTTACTATGCTATCATTCTGTGTTTTGTATTAATTTATGAGGTTAATTAAGATTATTAAGTTTTAAAAAAAAGTATATATATGTATTTTCTCATGAGGGGCAGGGCGGACTCCAGGGGGGCAGGGCGGGCCGCCCCTATAAAACAGCAAAGCTAGGTGTCTGACAGTGTGCGGCTGTTAAAGTCAGAATAGCAACAAAACACTGTTCAAAGAAGCAAAACTGTAGATTAAATGTTTACTTTGTTAGCTTTGTTGTTGGCAGAGTGGTTGTGTGAATGTTACATATGTGATGTTATTTATTTAGAGACACACTTGAAAACTGATAAGACCGAGGTTATCTTCTGCGCAGAACAAGGTTTGTGAGACTCTGACCACGTTGTGTTTTTAGTTGCCTTATATCATGTAGGATCAAAATGATGTACTCTGAAATTGATTGGCATGGAATGTTGCTTACAAACATTATGTCAGTTACTAAAAAGTCAATATTTAAAGGAATATTCCCATGTTTTTTGTAACCTTTCATAAGAAAGAAAAATTTTAGAAACAATTTAGTACAAAAATCATGTTGGTATGTTATTCCTACCAGGACATATTTAATTTTTAAGGTTCACAAAAAATACCAACAAACGAATAGGAAAAGGCTCAGTATGACATCACAACAACACATTCTCCCACAAAGTTTATGTAGTTCATTAAAATCTATCATCCTTTTTATTAGTAAGTCCTGATAAAAATTTAAATTGATGACAGTTAGTATTTATATACATTGCCAAATATATCCTACTTCAATAACTTTAAGAAAATTGTTTCTAATCATACAGAAACAACCAATTAACGTTAAAAAAAGATTCATAAACTTTTGCAATGAAATTGCCTCTCTGACATCATCAAACACGAATTCATCATACTGTACAAAAACTTTAAAATGCAATCTGGAAATCTTTAAAAATCAGTATCTCCTCAACGGAATGTGATGTCAACCTGATTTTTGTACCAAATTAGCTCTATAAGTATGCCCTTTCAAATAAAATTTTACAAAAAAACCATGGGAATATTGCAAAAAACCATGGGAATATTACAAAAAACCATGGGAATATTACAAAAAACCATGGGAATATTACAAAAAACCATGGAAATATTACAAAAAACCATGGGAATATTACAAAAAATCATGTGAATATTCCTTTAAGAGGGGATTGGGGATCTTAAACTAATCTTAGTCACCAATTTAGTCTCGTCAAATTTGATGTTGTTTGTTCAAAAAAGTTTGTCGCTATTTTTGAAAGTATTCCTTCCTTTTTGTATTTGTTGATAAGAACTTCAATAAGTGTTCTAGTTGACCATGTTCAACAGCATCCTTACAGGGTTTTTTGTGTGTATGGCAGGCAAATTACTCTTAAAGGGATTACCAAAGCATCATCTGTTTTTGTTGTTAGTTGTATATTTGCAAGTTACCAGTCCAATATGTCTTGAAATTGATCAAGTCTGCATTGTTGTTAGTGAAATTAAATTTGTGTTTTTCTTTTAGCGATGCAAATTGGAAATCCAAACTGAAACTTCCACCGAAGGACCACAGAATAAGAACGTCAGTAAGTTCAATTAGACAGCTCGTATATGCTTAATGTTCACCAACTTGTACAGACAAAAGTATTCTTATTTGCAGGATTACAGTTTAAGGGGCCACAGTTTGAGAAACCAGTCTTATTTAAAGATGATCAGTCTCATTTAAAGATGACCCTTGTCATGGTTAAAGGGGCATCAGTTTTGGTTATAAGGGGCAGCAATCTGCATAAAAGGTACATTCCTCAGATTAAAAGCTGGAGAAGCAGTTTTGGTCAAAGTCATGGGGTTACCTTGCACAGTGGAGAAGGGCTAAAATTATGGGTACCATGGAGCCTCAGTACAAAAGGACAAAAGTCTTGACAAAGTAAACACAAGAGTACCAGAGGGTTGAAAACGGGACTAAAATTTGTGGGATTTTTTTCTTCAAAATTAATTTTCATAACCTTCCTTTCGTTTTGTATCACTACAAGTTTGGTTTATATGAATACTAAGACAAACTTTTCAATAAGAAATTCAAAAAAAAAAAAAAAAAAATCATAAATATGCAAATTTGTAAAGAGAAAAGCAAAATAACATTTTTTTTCCAGCTTGTATTTTTTTCTTTGAATAATAAAAATGGAGGATTTTTTTACATATTTAGATTGTTTGTGAAATTTCCTTTCTAATGATACTAGGCTGAATTTTATTTCTCAAAGCAAAACCTGCAAAAACAAATGAAAAAGAAGAAAAAAATTACTGCTGTAATTACTCTCCAAAAAGTTGTGCATAGGATACGATATTCAAACCCGGGGTGCCCCACACAGTAAGCTCAGATGTTACCACTAGACTACATTGCATATGTCCTACTGAAGATTTGTTTACATGAATAAAGAGAGGGTAGTTGCTCTTTTTTATTTAAATTGCAAGCATGTGAATTGGCCTTTCTTACAGTTTATTTTGCGTAGGTTAGTTGTATCGCAATCAGAAGCTTGAATTTTTCCCAAATTTTGGTCTCAAAAAGGCTAAAAATCATGATATTTTTCACAACTTTTGCCAAAAAAAGATATTGATGATTGGGGCAGTCAAGATTTGACCCGAATTTGATGCATTGCTGTCTTTGTAAGTTTAGGAATTAGATGCTTTGCTGTCTTTGTAAGTTCCTCACAGATTTTCAGGCAAAAGCAAAGTCTGGAAGTATGTCAAGTAAGTCTTGAAAAACAAATTGTTTTTCGTTAAATTTTGTTCATTTTTTGAATTTTCTCTAATTCAACAACTTATTTTTTCAAAATCTTCAGTATAATAACCCCCATCAAAAAGTTACATTTTCTAAAAGAATTATTCAAGCTCTTTCAAAAGATTCCATAATCACTGCTGTGGACCTATTTGACGAAGTTAGATAATTTTTTGAAAAGTTCATGTCAAATAGGTCATGTCCCAACCGCGTGGGAATTTAGGGTTAAGATGGGTAAGTCATGGTCAGAAGGGACATCAGTGTCAGTCAAGTGGGATGGTAGGCAGAGTTGGAAATTTCCCAAATGGTCACTTTCCAATCATCTATACAACTTGGCGAGTAAATTCGATACCACAATATATTATAATTTTCTACTTGCCACAATTTTTTTGCTCGCCTATGGTGAGCAGGTGAGTGGTTTTACCCACCTTGATGGCAGGTAAGTGCTCGGTTGCTCCAGAAAGGGACAGGCTGCCATTGAGGGAAAGCAGTTACCAACATTTATTAATGTGTTGCAAAACGATTCTTTAAACTATGTGATAAATTATTATTCTGGAAATCTTACATAATATAAGTAATGTAAAACAGTTACATTCAAATGTGCTTTACAACATTTGGAAGAAAGGTAGGAACTGCAATAAAATGGTTTAAAACAATGTAAGGTTACAACATATGAAATATTAAGAACAGTGCACAAAGTTTTTCTTTCTATTACCTTCTACAGGATGTGACAGACACCAAAGGCAATGAATTTGAAGACTACTGTTTATCCAGACCACTTCTCATGGGCATATTTGAAAAAGGTTGGGACACACCATCACCAATTCAAGAGGAAAGTATTCCAATGGCTCTTGCTGGCCGAGATATTATGGCCAGAGCCAAAAACGGCACGGGAAAGACTGGAGCCTTTCTCATTCCTGTGTTAGAAAAAGTCAACCCTGACAAAGCTGATATTCAAGGTAATTTGATCAATGTTGGCAGAAGTTTAATCTCCTGCTAACACTCAATCTTTACTTTCTTAGATTGGGACAAGGATTTCTCTTAAGACACTAATGTCTTTTGATTCCTTTTTGTTTCTGATGCTAATAGCATAAGGAACCAATGCAGTCATGCTGGTGTTTTTATGTGTGTGTGTTTGTATGTATGTGTGTCTGTGACAGCAAGCTCGTAAACACGATATCTCAGGAATGATACACCGGATTCATGCCATGTGGTACACAGATAGCCCATGGTCCATAGATGTGCCCTAATGTTTTTGGTGGTGATGTCATGCATGAGTAGGCGGGGTTTAATGTAATTATCTTGAAATGCTTATATTTTTGGTTTTGATGCTAATTGCATAAGGAACCTATGCTGGCATGTGTGTGTGTATGTATGTATGTATGTTTGTATCAGCAAGCTTGTAAGCACGACATCTTAAGAACAATACATTGGATTGATGCCATATGTAGTACACAGATAACCAATGGTCTGTAGATGTGCCCTAATGTTTTTGGTGGTGATGTCATTCATATTATTGAGTAGGCATGGCTTAATGTAAAACTTGTTGAAATGCTTATATTTTAACAATCACATTTCTGTCTTGTTTTATATTTTGTAGCATTATGATGTTAGCTAGTTTGTACATGTTCATTTTATAAAATACATTTTCATTAATATGCATAGTGGGCGTGGCTTAATATGATTTTGCTGAAAAGAGATTGTACGCAGGAACGATTCATGTCAAATATTTCATGATATGCAATGACATTTAAAGTTTCACGGTTGACCAGTTTTCCGGTTTTAAATGGTGACTAATGTTTATAAATATAACTGGTTTTATGCTTTTTCAAGAACTGAAAAACCCTGGAAATCCAAAAAGTTGATATTTTCCTTCCCTAAGATCATTTTTATTAGAAAATGTATGAGTTTTTTTATTAAAAATGTGTTCTATTTAATAATAATAATAATAATAATAATAAATAAGATTTATAATGCGCACGTATCCACCCAGAAGGTGCTCAAGGCGCCGTACAATGTGAAAAACATAAAGGAATAACAATTAAAAAAAAAAAAATAAAAAACATACATAGGAGCCTACACACGCACATACACCCACATATGTATACACAAAAACAATATTAAATAAACGCTTTGGACATGAGATGTGTCTTTAGATTTGTTTTAAAAATTGCAAGAGAATTGGATGATCTGACATGAAGGGGTAATTGATTCCACAACCGTGGTGCAGCTATACTAAAAGACCTATCACCCCATGAGTGGTTAGATTTTTGTTCACATAAAAGTAATTTGTCACTGAATCGAAGAGCACGAGTAGGAATATATGATTTTAAAAGGTCAGAGATATAATTTGGAGCACACCCAATCAACGATTTGTAAACAATAAGCAGTATTTTATATATTATCCTATATGACACAGGAGCCAATGCAAGTCTTTTAGGATTGGAGTAATGTGACAAGATTTCTTTGAGAGCGTTACAAGGCGTGCAGCAGAGTTTTGAATCAGTTGAAGACGGTGAATTTGTTTTTGAGGAAGACCATACAGTAGAGAATTTCCTATATCTAGACGTGAAGTCACAAAGGAATGTATGATTTGAACAGTAGCAGTAGGGTCAAGATATTTCCTTATTTTACCAATGTTTCGAAGATGAAAAACAGCAGTGCGGGTAACCCGTGAAATATGAGAGTTCATACTCATGGTTGAATCAAAGATGACACCTAGGTTACGTGCTTGAGAGCAAGATTTGATAATAGAATCACCAATGACAATATCTGGCATTGTAAATTTTGCAAGTTTTTGTCGAGATCCAATTAACATATACATTGTTTTGTCATCATTTAGTTTAAAAAAGTTTTGTTTCATCCAAATACGAATATCTCTAATACAATTTTCTAAGCATTGATGGTTGAAACACTATGTTGCTGCAAAGCTTTGAAGGAAAAATAAATTTGTGTATCAGCGAGGCGTGATAAGCAAGATTATATTTCATTACAATGTCACGGATAGGATATGTATATATTGTAAACCATTGTGGTCCTAGAACAGAACCTTGTGGTACAGAAAATCCAGAAAAACAGGTACAGATACATCATCCCTATACACACGTACTGAGGCCTATGAAATAAGTAAGAATGGCACCATTTCAATGCAATATCATTAACTCCAATGTAGTCCCTTAGACGTGAAAGCAAAATACTATGATCGACAGTATCGAAAGCGGCACTTAAGTCTAACAAAATCAAAGCAGTTATTTTACCATCATCCATTGCGGATAAAATATCATTGTTAACTCTAAGTAATGCCGTTTTTTACTAAACTGATGTATGATTGTATCGATGTTTCTTGAATGCAAAAGAAATCAAAATGGAAAGCAAAGATCTAGTGTATATTGTTTTAAAACATAACCCACTACACAAGTTTTTATCCAAACATCAATGGATAACAGGGATAGTTTGTTTATAAAAGTATCCCTGGTTGGGTTCAACTTCCAAGAAAATGCAACCCTGGGACAAACCAGGGGTCTAAAACACACACATCACATTTATATGAAAACTAAGCTTCTTCAGATTTTATGAATGAGTATTAAAATACCATATACTGTACACATAAAGACTGAGGCAAATACTAATTCTGCTGGAAGAAATGTCACCTAAAATAGTATGATAAGATCATTGAGGAAGGTAAAAATCGCTACAGAATAAATAATGTACAACGGGAATGAAATATCCACTTTGTTTTTGTCACTTTGTATGATAAGCATTTACGATATGATCGTCAAGAATAAATAACCGTTAATTCTCTCGAAAATTTGAATTCCATCCCCGTGACATTTACATGTGTATAATATATTTCTAAAAACTGAACCCAGTCAAAACTGTTCAAATATGAAAAGAAATATATTTCAACCCCATTTACTGTAACTTTCAGCTTTGGCAACGCTCTGCCGTTCATTGCAAATGCTCTCATGTGTATTGGACATTTCATATGTTTATTGCTTGGGGGACTAACTAAGAATGATTTTATTGGTTCGAAGTGTAGCTGGTTTATATACATTGTTTGCAGACATTCTAGGTAGTATCTTATTAACATATATGAATAATATTATCTCTATACATCGTTAGAGAAATGCATGTAGAAAAAAAAATGTTCAGATACGTGTTATTTTTCGTTAAACACGATTACTGAATGACTGAAAATATTGTTTATCACTGCTAAATGTTTGAAAACTGCTAAGTGTTTGAAACAATGTTGAACCAAATTTAAAGTGTATTGCAGGACTGAATTCTGCTATGAGCAAAGTATTCTACAATGTTTTTTAGTATTGCTAATTGTCACTGTACACTAGGCCACCCATGTAGTATTTTCACAATTAATTGCTTCAAAGTAATTTTACTAAACGTTTGTAAAGAGTTGCGAGCGTTTAGCGATTAACAGCTATTCGTCAACTCTAAGAACAAGTTTATCTTTGTGGAAACATTGTACAGTTACTTAGAGCTGTGAACGTTTACTAAGTGTTTACTCACTTGAAAACATAAGCGTTATACGATTACTCGCGTTTATTACCTTAATTTTCGTAAGTACACCAAAGTTAATTGAAATGAAGTTTAAAAAAATTGCAATATCTATGCAAAAGTTATTGACTCTTATGCTCAAATAAATGCTGGAATTTTGTTTTCCAAATCATTAAAAGTTTATTATCTACAGTAAAAATTATCCTTTTAGAAAATATGGAAATTTGGTTTAGAAGAACAGAGCAGTTCCAATGTCATTTAATCTCAACATCACGTAAGTTGATTCCGTAGTTGGGGCTTTTACTATGCATCATGTGTTTCTGTAATGCCTCACGGTAAAAATTTCAAAATTGCGTCACCAATGAAGTACAGTTTATTCCAGGCCTCTGGAAACAGGGCTGCGATGTTTGTGAAGCACACTGAATATCGGCTCTGTTTAAACCTTTTTCTTTTTTTTTTTGTCTATTTTACAACATTTTTTTCTTTTTTGCACAATTTATTTCACTCATCAGGTAATATTTACTTTTATATGTACTGATCGTCACAATTAAAGCTATTTTGACCATATATTTTTTGGTCAATTTTACAGCTTGTAAAACTTGATTGAGTGAGATTAAAGCCTAACCTTATGTTATTGTTAGTTTACAGTATCAAGACTGCTTATTGCTGCACATTCGCGGTGCTACTCAGATTTTGCGAAATCAAAGTGGCAAAAATATCCCCATTCATAAGTGATTACTATGCATTTGTGCTTCTCGTGTTTGATTGGAATTTTTTTAGCCAAATGTGAGTGGTTTGAACCATATTGAATTTTACTGGAAAGACTATAAGAAAAACTATTAATCGCAATTCGATAATTATTTAACGTTTAGTGCATTTGCGAATGGGACACGCTAAACAGTCACTGCAAGTAAGTTAGAAACTATTCTTATAGAAAGGGGAAAACAAAATTTTACATTGTAATTTTAATGACAGCTACAAAAAGGAATGATATTTTGACATATTTTAAGACAAATAACGACAACAGTTATAATCTTTTCAGAAACAAGTTATAAATTTGTTTGCATTTTCTGAAAAAATGATTGACATGTGATATCACAAATCTCATGCCCCTTTTCATTCTCCGTAGCACTTGTGTTGGTCCCAACGAGAGAACTTGCCTTGCAAACCAGTCACATCTGCAAAGAGCTTGCTAAACACACTGGTCACAAAGTAATGGTAACTATTGGAGGTAACAGTTTGAGAGATGACATCATGAGACTTGATCGTTCAGGTATGTATCTAATTTATTTTTACAAGTATTTATTTCATTAAACTAGAAGTTTATTTTCTTTATTGCTTGGTCTGTTTTCTACCAAGAGATCACTTTCTGTTTGAAAATGGTAGGGCGAGCGCTCTCGGCACCACCTCGTTTTGTTGGAAGTCCAAGAGTGTGGGACCGATGCACTGATGACAGAATATACTGAAGCAGTTCTTGGCAGCTGCTCCTGCTATTTAGTGAGTTCAGGGTGGGGTGTGGCTTCAAAGCTCTCCAGGGACAAGCCCAAGGAGAAAGCGGTGTGCAGGGTTGGAGTCAATTGTAATTGTGTAATTTTTAATTAATTGCAATTATGCTGTAATTGTAATTGACAATTTCTGGGCAGCTGTAATTGTACTAAAAAATTGATGTAATTAAAATATTTGCAGGCAATTACAAGTTAATCAGTACAATTCTTCTTTATGTTTTTTTTTTTTTTTTTTTTTTTTTTTTTTTGAACTTTATTAGTCATAAGACTCCTTGAAGTCAGTCATTGAATACTGTTTCTTGTTAATGAAAACTCCCTTAAATACAGTGGGTGTTGTTTAACTTTGTGTGGAAAAAAGGTGTGTTTGTTTTTTATTACTGCATCAATTCTGACAGAAGGAGCTAGCTTTTAATTGCACAGAGAGCTTTCAATTCTATGTTCAGTCCTTTAAGTAGGGCTGAGGAGCCTTCTATTTAAGTTTCTTTGAAACAATTTTTTTTTATATACGTGCTTTCTTTTTCTGCCAGTCTGAAAAGAGACATTTGTAGGAGAATTAATTTTCTTATGACATGCTGGAAATATTGCTGAACTCAGATAATGCATTGCAGTTTGATACTGTAGTTGTTCAATTTCCACATTTTTACATGGTAGGTGTCTGCATTTAAAACTGCAAGATGATACAGAATATCATGTATTTACATTTAGCAAGTGTTGGAAAGGTTACTTTTGCTCCTGATTACCAACTGGTAGCCTATTGATCTAATGAGTAAGACTTATCAATTTTGTGTATGCTTTACAATTTCTGTCAAAAAAAAGATTTAAGAAGATGCAGATTTAATTAATATAACTGGAAACGTTCATTTTAGTTTATTTAATGCATACATGCAACACTAGAAAATTATTCAATAATAATTATCAATAACTGGTGCTTGAAGTTTGCTTAATTTTGTAAAGTTGCTGAATTAAAAAAATTAATGTATCAGACAACAAATGGAAATATTTGACAATACTCTTAACAAAGTTACAAGTATTTGAGAATTTATCTTCCTGACAATGTCAAATGTCATTTGATATCTTCACATCAAAGGACTTTCCTACTTAAGCAATGTAGCTTACATGCCTTAGACACTAATACTTACATGAAAGTCATAAAAGTCCCAAAAGTAAATTTGATGGGTTTTTTACAGTTTACACCATTTGAATAAAGTTTCGATAAAATGTAAACTATTTTGTTTTTCTTGTGTTTTCATTTGAATATGCACCTATTCAGATTATTGAATGAAAATGGAATAAGTCATCCTCAAATTTTTCTCATGAAACTTTCTTTCTTTAGTTGCTCAGGTTGGGTTTTTTTCTTTTAAAAAAAGGAACAGAACTTAGGAGTTTGCAAAGGGAGCCTTTTATCTGCATGCATGACAAACATACATGTATATGTTTATACTTCTATATCATTAAAAATGCAGAACAATTATGCATGCATGATCATGAGATATGCTCCTTTCATTGGAAATGATCAATCTTAAAGTGCCCTACTCATCATTTAAAAGGTCATAACAACTTTTTAAGCTCTCTAATTGTAACTGTAATTCAAAATAATTGTAATTGGAAATTTCTGGGCAGTTGTAAATGTAATTGAAAATTTCCAGGAAGCTGTAATTGTAATTGAAAATTTTCATAGAAAGTAATTGTAATTGATTTTTGTAATTGACCCCAACCCTGGTGGTGTGGTCTCCACTTAAAAGAGGGGTGGTGGTGGTATGGTCCCTAGTTGAAAGAGGGTGGTGGTGGTGTGGTCCCAGTTGAAAGAGAGGGGTGGTGGTGGTGTGGTCCCCAGTTAAAAGCGAGGGGTGGTGGTGGTGAGGGAAAGATCTGGACCTCCCTTGGCACTTTCTTCTTTGAACTTGACGGGCCACCCCACATCACTGCTTTTTGAATGGGTACAATGATGCTCTGTTTCTTGTGAGTGTCCATTAAGCAAAGATGATGCACTCTGATATGTAAATGTTAGGATAGTGATATTAAAACACATCCACATTTAGAAAGAGATTTGTTTTTAAGATCTTAAAGGACTATGGACATCTAGCAGATTTTGGATATGTGAAAGAGCATGGAATTCTGAGTTTAATAGCTTTTAAAATTTGTAAAAAGCTTATTTAGTTTTCAAGTTATAACTATACAAAGTTTCATGATTTGTTAACTTGTCCAGAATTTGTGATGTACTAAGAGGAACACATCTTAAAATCTTTATATAATTCTTAAAATGCTCTTCCTCAAATTCAGCTACTTGTGAATTTCAGAATGTCTTTTCTAGATACATGATGATTCAGGGTGTTACAAAGTTCTATCAAATTTTTCCAAGCCCAATTCTATATTTCAGACAAGATTGACAGAGGAATAAAAAACAAAAGGTTTTACAAAAAGTAATGAAGGATCCTTCCCCCATTGATGTCACACATTATTGCACAATAACAGCTAAAAATAAAAAATGCTGTAAATTGGTCCATTTTTAACCAATCTTAATGGAATATTTTGCTGTTTTAATGGTTTGAATTATTTTTTAAACCAATTGAGCCCATGTTGCCTCTAGATGTCCATAGTCCTTTAAAGCTGCATGGTATTAATGAACAATTTGCATTATTTTATAAACAAATAAAAGGAATCTAACATTTTACATCAAAGGAAGCTTTGACCAAAAGGGCCCTTAAGTCAATTCCTTTGAATTCTCTACAACACTGAGAAAATTACTATGCCACTAAAGCATGACCCAAAAACTAGGCCCAAGTCTGGTAGCAACAAATTGGGACCTGTTTTCTACCTGGGTACTAAAAAAAAAGGGAGGGGGGGGGGGGCAGAGGGGAATCAGTTCAAAATAAACAAAACCACAATTTTTGCAGATATGGTACATTAGACTACTCCCTACATTAACTAGGCCCGACACCAGATCGTCTTAATCAGATCAAAAATAAGCGAAGAATACCACAAAATTAGAATATCCTGGGTCTTTGATTTACCAGTTAGGTTGAAAAAAAATTGCTTAAAAATGATAATCTATACTTCAGATAAATGCTGTTATAAGTGATACAGAAAAGAAATACCAACAAATAAATCTGGCTTACTTTGAACTGTTTGCCAAAATGGCAACTGCATGCATTAACTTAACTTTCCACACGAATACACAAAATGTATACTGTAGACCATGTCCCAAATTAGGATGGTGTCAAGTCAGAATAAGTTGTTTAGTTCAGGCTTAGTACTTTTTCTGTTAGTGAGTGAGGCCTAACACCGTGGTGTAGAATGATAACGATTGATAATTAAGGCATTTGCTCGACTTTCAAAGCATTTTTAACAATGTTTCATTTTGTATGTATAAATAAAGCCTAACTAAGTACTCAAAATGTGTATGGTGTACCCGATATTTTCGTACCCAACCTCAGCCTTACAAAGTATTCAAAATGTTTATGTTTCCCTTTTTACCTCTGTCCAACTGAAGGAGGTTATGTTTTTGCCTCTGTAAATTTGTCTGTATGTTTGTCATCAAGATATCTCAAGAACTAATGATTGAATTTGGATGAAATTGGATGTGCGGTTTTGGTTTTGTTACTGTTTAAGGAAGAAGTGATAACAATTTGAGACATTGGAACAGGGAAGGGTGCAAATTGTAGGGGATGGGGACATGTTTTTGACCTGTTTGCCTGTCATCAAAGTATCTCAAGAACTGATGATTAGATTTGGATTAAATTTGGTTTGTGGTTTTGGTACTACTGAAAGAAGAAGTTATTAAAATTTGATACATATTGGAACGGGGGAAGGGTGAAAATGGAGGGGTGGGAACATTTTAAGGTAAGTTTGTCTGTCATCAAGATATCTCCAGAACTGATGATTAAATTTTGATTAAACTTGGTGTGTGGTTTTGTTCCTGTTTCATAAAGAAGTGATTAAAATTTGGGAATAATGGGAAGGGCAGAAATTGAGGGGTGGGAATGTTTTAGGATAAAATTTTTAAGCCTAACTTGAAACTTTCCAATGGGAATGTGCTGAACAAAAACTTTGCACTCTTAATGAAGATCCAAACAATCAATTTTTTGGACTGAAAGAGACTTACATCAAGTGTTCTCTGGAATCAATGAAAATGAAACAATTGGTTTCTGCCATGAATTGAAAATGATGGGACTGTAAATCCTGACTAAATAGAGTTTAAACAATGATGCTTTACTTGAATAAAACTGAAAACAATGGATGATATTCAGTCAAGATAATCTTATGTGTTCATATTGCAAATGTTAATTACAGATTAAAACTTGGGAATGTATCTTGGTGGGCCTAGGTTTTTTGAGGTAGATTATATTGGGTATGTTGATCAAATGAACTCTGAAATTATTCTAGGCATGTTGGAATTGCAACAGGGAATTGGAATTGCATGTTGGAATTGCAATTGGGGCGGAGGTATGCTGCGCTCTAGAGAGCGCTAATATTTTAAGTTGACAATTAGTTTGTTCTATTGATAATCAAAACCAATAACAAACAGCATGAGATGACACTTCTCCATTCACTTACAAAGAAAAATACGCCCTTAATTTTTGATCAAGCGTTTTCCTAAGACTATGAGCTTCATGTATTGTTTCTTACCCACAGTTCAGATACTGATTTCAACTCCTGGGCGCGTGCTGGATCTTATCAGTAAGGATATTGCCAAAGTAGACAAATGTGGAATACTGATATTGGACGAGGTAAGTCCACCACTTTGAGAACCAAGTTTTGAAAACCTAATGGAGACATTCCTTAAATGCCTTAAACAAAAGTTGTTTGGAATCATTTCTTGAAATGGTTTTTAAATAAGGAACATTTCATTGAATTTGCATTTTTTTGTAAATCTTTTTTTCTATTCTCCAAACTTAATATTGGTATTAGTTTCTATGACCTCTGGTGGTTCTTACAAGGCAAAGAGGCAATCAAGAAGACATTGACGGTTAAATGTGAAAAAAATAAAGTTGGTCAGATTGTTAAGGCATTCTCTCTATTTCTGCAATATATCTATAATTTTTTTCAAAGTTTAATCAACAGTACTTTCGAAAATGCAAAATGAAAAGACTATTTATTATAATGTATTTAATGAACATGTAAATTTTGCTGCTCAGTAATGCATAGTAAATATTAGCTAGTAAACAAAGAAGACGTTTGTGAAACTAAGAAAACACATTTCAAGAAACCCACATAACTGTTCATTTTGGAAAGTTTAGTCAGATTCTTTTTTTTCTAATATCAGGCGGACAGACTTTTGTCACAAGACTTCAAAGGCCTTCTTGATGAACTAATCAGCTACCTGCCACAGGACAGACAGATTATGCTGTTTTCAGCGACTTTCCCGGTGTCTGTCAGAGACTTCATGGTGAGTGTGGAGGAAAATGGAAATCAGCTACCGTCTTTGATGGTATAAAAGCACCTGTGGAGCACTAACGAAAATAAAAGTGCACCACTTTTTAGTCCCAAAGTTTCTTATCTTTTATAAACGCCCATTCTCAGGGGTTACATACAATGTACCGTTCCAACTGCATTGTGTGAACTGGTTCTATACTAGCCCCACAATAACCACCACAAAAACATTGTGAGCGTCAGATACAAAATACACAAGTAATGTAGTTAAAATTAACAAACAAATGATGTTATCAGGCAAAAGATGTTGGGTGGACACTTATTGGAGCAAGGGCGCTTAATACATTCGAATATGGTATTTTATTTTGCAACTAGTTAGTTGTAAGATATGTGTCCACATACAGTGGTAATTTTTCTAGTATGTCATAATGAAATTGCAGTTTAGACGAACATCTTTGTTGCATAATAAGAACAAGGTAGCTTCCATTGGCTGCTGTGATGAAACACTGACAGTCTCCATTTAAATAACTGTTATAGTCTGCTTTGGTAGTTCTGTGAGGAAATTCGTGAATTTTGAAGCTTTTAGGAGCTCTTACAAATCAAATGACTGGTTTCCAAAATATTGTTGTCAGTGTCAGATATAAATTCCAATTTTGCTCAAGGCAGATGCATTTTTTTGGTAAATTCTTTTTCACACCACTAAATTACCAGAGTTGTGTGAGAAATATTGAAAACAAATCCAGATGATTATTTGGTACATCGCTGAATCTTTGAGTTCCCCTCTTTCAGTTGCTTACATTTCACATACTATGTAGACCCCTAGCTGAATTTAAAAAGGGGCAGGGTGCTAGATTTGTTGACGGGTACATTTATGTGTGCACGAAGTGCTGAGCCCTTTCGATGTGTGGTCCAGGGGCCGTTTAAGCCTTAAGGCCGTAACACACCAACGCGACGCGGCGAGCAACATTTTAGATAATTATACAGGAAACAAATATTATAAGATGCTTTGTCTTTTTGCTTACACACGATAAAGTTTACAATTGAGGCTTTCTGATGATACTGGAAAATTTGCTAGAAATACTTTTTTGTTCAAACTGTGGAAAAATTTGCTTTAGTGGGGCGCGTTTTTCTGTCGCGATGCGAATTTTGCTATAATGGGCATACAAATGCCCTTTCAATCAATTTTTAGTTATAATCTAAATAACCATACGATGACGATCCATCTATGAAAACAAGAGGTCAAAATGTTTCTTTTCCTTTGTTTTATACAATTTTGTTTAAAAAAACGCTCGCCTCGTCACGTTCGGTGTGTCACGGCCTTTAAGCTGTGAAGCTGTGGGATTTTAGATATAATCCTACCTCAGAATGAAACTATTCTGAATGATTAAGGACTATTCGTGAGCTATACAGAACAATATATTTCTTACTATGCTATTATTCTGTGTTCTGTATCCATCAGTTCCCTAGCTTTGCTGTTTCAGAAGGGCTGCCCGCCCGACGTTGGCCTTCCCTCCCCACCCCCCTTGTTTTCCGCCCTGCCCCTCAGAAAAAAATTAGGGGAAAAAAAAGGTTAAAAAATTCTTTAAAAACTTAATTATCATAATTAAACTCAAATGAAATACTTTACATGGATACAGAACACAGAATGACAGCATAGTAAGAAATTGTCCTGTTTGGTTTATGAATGGTCCTTCATAGTCAGAATAGTTTCATTCTGAGGTATGATTATTGCTAAAATCCCAGAGCGTCACCTGGGAGGTCGAAAAGGTGCAGCACCGCGCGCACATTAATGTGCCCCTCAACAAATCTAGTACCCTGCCCCTTCATACATCAAGCTAGGGGTCTGTGGACCATGTAAAGTATTTCATTGATAGGATTAAGATTGTTCAGTTTTTAAGAATTCTCTCAAACGTGTCATTTAAAAAAAAAAATTCTGATGAGGATGAGGCTGGCCAAAACGGGTGGGGAGAGCCACCCATCTGAAACAGCAAAGCTAGGGCACTGCTATTTGCTGAAAGATACTTATGAAAACTCTCAAATTAATTTCCTCCTGAATTTTCTAAACATGTATAGATACTTATCTTCTCTTGATTGCTCATGTCCATTTAAGTGAGATGATTCACCATATCAAAAATGTTTCCATAGTAATATGTGTTTTGTCCTTGAATAGTTAAATGCTTGCCATCTGCATCAATTGTCTCAGTTATGTTAAGTGAGCATTCCTTCTTTGCTTCTCCAGTAGGAATTGTTTACTCCATCCACTTTAAGTCTTAGTGCCATGAAATTTAGAGATGGAATCCAGCCTGGTTGATGAGTAATGAATTTAAAACTTTTTGTCAATAACAAGGTGTACATTTCAATTGTTGCCGGCATAATGTAGTTTCTGTCTTGAATATCAAATAGAAATTGGTGTACAGTACTCAAAATGCATATTGCTTGACTTTTTAGTTTTTGCCTCATTTGTATGTCTTGTTTGCCATCAACATATCTCCAAACTGATGATTAGATTTTGATTAAAATTTGAGACATATTGGAACAGGGGAAGGGCCTAAATGGAGGGGTGGGGCCAAGACTTATATAGTTGAAACTTTCCAGTGGAATGTGCTTAACAATGAATTCATGCCTGAGAAGAAATCAAAACAAATCAATTTTCTGGACTAAGAAAATCAGATCAGTGGTTTATGGTATCAAAGAGAACCAAAACAATTGGCTTTGGCTTCCTGCCTGAAAGGAAAATGATGGAATGTGAATGTTGGCTGACTAGAACTTAAACAATGAATGCGTAGCCTGAATAAAACTGAAAACAATGAAATCATTGATCAGAGGATAGATCCTGAACTGTTTAGAATGCAAAGGGCAATACAGATCAACAGTGAGAAAGAGATTGTTTGAGGATTTAACTTGGTGAGCCTAGGATATCTGAGGTAGACTATACTGGGGATGAAGCTGTGAACGTTTCGGGATTTTAGTAAACGTGTACATGCAAGAAAAGCAATTGTGTATCGTGTACACGTGTTTAGTACCGTCATTTTCGGAAATACACCAAAATTCTCCAAAACTACGAGGCGAAGTAAAAAAAATGGCGCAACCAGTATGGCAAAAGTACTGACTTCATTGCCCAAATAGACGCTGAGTTTTGCTTTCCAAATCGTAAAAAGTTTACTTCTACATTATAAATCATCATTTTTATGGAAAATATGCATGAAAATTCAGTTTAAAAAGAACAGATAGCTTCCATTCAATGTCATTTAAATTTAAATCGCGTAACATTTTTGTCCTATCCGCTACGGCTTTTAAAGTTCTGCTGTAAAAATCTTGCATACTAAGCCTATGACATACCTTGCAGTAAAACATTTCAAAACTACGCCACCACCACCTGGAAGTTCTGAAATATCAGTCCTTTCGAAAAAATGGCTGCCATCTTTGCGACGCATGCAGAATTTCAGCTCTGTTAAAACTTTTTTCTGTTTGTTTATTATGCAATATTTATTTTTTTCCTGCACAATTTATTTGACTCATCAGGTAATATTTACATGTAAATGTACTGATTGTTACGATTCAAGTGTTTTTGGTCGATTTAACAGCTTGTAAAACGGGCCTTGATTGCGTGGGATTTAAAACCTTATGACCTAACGTTAGGCCTATTATTAGTTTTACTGTTTACTGCTGCAAGTTCCCGGTGCATTTTACCAGTTAAATTACCCAGATTTCGGCAAAATAAAAGTGCATAATATCCCCATTCATTAATGATTACTGCGCATTTGTGAATCGCACATTTAAAAAGGATTATGCTAATCGGGTTTACAGTTTGTAAAAAGTCATTGATTGGAATTTTGTCAGCCGAATGTGTGTGTGATTTATTTCATGAATGAACATATTGATTTTCAACGGCAAGACACTATGAGAAACGATTACCCGCAATGAAGTATTTAGTAAACGTTTACAAGATTTGCGAGCGTGTAGCGTGTACACGCTAAACGGTCACAGCTCTAATTGGGGATGGGGAATGAACAGCAGTCGAGGTATGCACTCAACAGTGCTATGCACTCAACAGTGCTAACATAGTGATGATTATTGTTTATTTTTGCTTTTAGGTTCGCCATTTGGACAAGCCGTATGAAATCAATTTAATGCAGGAGCTTACTCTGAAAGGAATCACGCAATACTACGCCTTTGTAGAAGAGAAGCAGAAAGTACGATGTCTGAACACACTGTTTTCAAAGGTAGGAATCTGGGGTTGGTTCCCTGAAGTGTCACACAGAAGTGTGTATTACATTGTTTGCTTATGACAAAATGAAATAGAAATAATACCTCATTGACATTCAGCATTTATCCTTTTTTTCAGGTATTAGGGTGTTCTCTTTTGTCAAGAGTTGAGTCAAAGTAAACTCTTGGAATTAAATTGGAAAGCTAAAATATGTTGATTTAAGTTATTTGCATATGTAATGTGTATGAATGTTACCATAAGCTTATGCTAGATTATGTTACCTAAGACTGATGACTATACGCTACACTTGAAATGGCAACCATAGGGGTCATTAGTGTAGGGCTGCATAGGAAAAACCTCAAACTGTGTTGAAATTTGATTCTTATTCAAAAAGTCTTATACCCATGGTCCTGAAACTCTTAAAAATTGCAAGATAAACTACTTAATAATCCATTTGCTGAAAAAAATGTTCAAAAATTTTCATCCTTCGGTGCAAAATTGGAGAAAATTTGAAGCTATTTTGAAAGTCTTGGCAGATTTAAAACAGCTGATTCTTGCAGCCTTTATCAAATTTATTAAATTAACTAATTAATAAGCGACTAAATAACAGTCACAATATATTTAAAATGGGTATTTTCACCCCAAATTTAAGATTTCTTCATGATTGAACGTTAACAGTTTGATTTAACTTTAATTTAATAATACACAACGACTGGAATTTCATTTTTATGGCAAATGAGAATAGTCAAAAAGTAGTCTCAAATTTCCCCTAATTTTGCACTTAAAGGGGGTAAGTTTTGAATACCTTTTGCAGGGAATAAAAGAGGTGCAGTGGTTCAGTGGTCAAGGAGTCATGCTCGTATTCGAAGGTACCTGGTTCGATCCCCACCACGAGCGTTGCATTGTGTCCTTGAGCAAGGCACTTTATTCTACTTGCTTCAGTCCACTCAGCTGTAAAATGAGTACCAGCACTGCTGGGGATTTAACCTGCGTTGGACTGGTGTCCCGTCCAGGGGGAGTCATGTACTCTCTTATCCCCTTGCGCCATGGGAACCGGGTATAAGCACTGGCCCTATGAGCCTAATGGCTCAGATGGATTCAACTTAACTTTGCAAGGAATTTATCTTCCTATTTTTGGTTCCAATGCCAAAAGCATAAGAAACATATGCAGTCATGCTGACGGTATGTATGTATGTGTGTGTGTTTGTGACAGCAAGCTTGTTAACACGATATCTTAAAACCGATATACTGGATTCTTGTCATATTTGGTACACATATAGCCCATAGTCTGTAGCTGTGCCCTATTGTTTCAGGTGATGATGCTTCAGATGTCTTAGGTGATGATGATGCATATTAATGAGTAGGCAGGGCTTAATGTAAAAATCTTAAAATGCTTGTATTTTAACAATCACATGTCTGTTTTGTTTCATATTTGTTATAATTATGATGTTAGCTAGTGTGTACATGTTTATGGTATAAGACCATTCAAATTCATCAATGTGCATATTAAAGGAGGGGAGGGGGGGGGGGTTAAATGTGATTTTGCTGAAAAGAGCTTGTTAACACAGTATCTTGGTGCACATATAGCCCATGGTCTGTTTATGTGCCCTATTGCTTTTGGTGGTGATATGCATATCAATGAGTAGCCGGGTCTCAATGTAAAAATTTTGAAACGCTCATATTTTAACAACCACATGTCTTGTTTCATATTTGGTGTAATTATGATGTTAGTTGGTGTGTACATGTTCTTGGTATCAAAAACATTGAAATTCATCAATATGCATAGTGGGCGGGCCTAATATGATTTTGCTGAAAAGAGCTTGTTAACACAGTGTCTCAAAAATGATACACTGATTCATGCGAATGTTTGGTACAGAGATACCCCATGGTCTGTAGATTGTTTTTGGTGATGTCATCCATATTATTTATTAGAGGGGGCTTAATGTAAAAATCTTGAAATGCTCATATTTCAACAACTGCATGTCTGTTTTGATTCATATGTGGTATATTTATGTTGTAAGTGTATGCATATTCATGGTATAAAATTGTTGAATATCATTAATAAACATAGTGGGCAGGGCTAATTATTGTTATTATTATTATTAAATTATGTTTATATAGCACTTATTCTAATAGAAAGCTCTAAGTGCTTTACAAGAGCATGAAAAAATAAAAAGTTAATTACTTATCAATACATAAAAGAAACAAAATAAAAATGATTCAACACCTAAAACCCCCAAAAGCTGAAATATCAGCAGTATATATAAGTTTTAAACGTTCAGTTCAGATACATGAATAAGATCAAACAGTTTTTTTTTTAAAAGCGTTAAAAACTACCAATCTTAAACACAAAACACTAAGAGAAATAAAATACTTATCAAACAATTAAAATGCATTAAAAGGTGAAACTTGGGGTGAAATTGTAAACACAGAAACTTAAGAACAATACATTGGATACAGGCCATATGTGGTACAATCCATTGTCTGTTTCTGTGCCTTATTGTTTTTGGTGGTGATGTCATGTATACTGGTGGGAGGGGCAGCGGGATGGGGGGGAAGGGGTTTAACATAAAATAAATTATCTTGAGAAAGTGATAAATTAATAGCAACCATATGTCTGTTTGCATCATACGTGCATGTTATTTGTTAGTTTTTGTGTACATGATTATGTTGGCAACAGGTTCTATTACTAATGTGCATGCCGTAATGCTCCAAAAAACTTGTAAGCACATCACACACATGTCATATGTGGACCATGTGGTACAGAGATGAGTTACGGTCGGTATATGTGACTTATTGATTTGATAGTGATGTCATGTTAGTGGGGCTTTATGTAAAATTCTTATTGATAAATGTGCAACTGTATACATGTTTTGCAGCATATTTTGTCAACAGGTCCTATTTTATTGATAGGCATGGTGGGCATAGCTTAAATAAATGTTATCTAGCATATTTCATGACATGAAATGCCAGTTAGTATAACACTTGGAACCAACCAACAATGAAAGGATGCATCGGAACCACTAAACATTTTGGTTGTTTGGTTAAGGGTTTCATGACCAGGGATGCAAGAGTTTTTAAATAAGAATCAAAAATAAGCAAAAAACATTTTTCCTATGTATCTTAATACTAATGACTCCTCTGGTTGCCATTTTAAGTGTGGCCTATACATCCAAGACAATATTTATATCTGAGATGTGATGGTTATGCTATGAATCCTTTACCTTTGGTTTACTTCATACTTTGTAATACTTTGTAAGAATTGTAACTTTTCCATAGCAGTAGTTTATAAAAGATGTATTATAAGCTGGATTGAGAATGTAATTGTTGATTTAAAGAAAGATGCATAGTAATTTTTTTTACTTAAATTTATTATAAGCCAATGCAATGTTTGATATTTTCTGTTTTATTTTGATCAATGAATATGAAAGTGTTTCTACTGTGTACATTTGAACATATTGGACAAGTGTAGAAATAAATTGTTGAAACCCTTCCTGAGCCTTAAGTGCCCGTAAAACTGGTTTCCATGACCTAAGTAACTCCCCAGCAACACAAGTACTCATTATCCAGGAGTAGACTGGACCAAATGGAATTAAGTATATTGCTCAAGGATATAAGGTAGGACTCTTGCCAGAAGTCAATCCCCAGTGCCTTTCAATATGAGTTTGACTCACTAAACTCCTTTAAATGCGAGTTTGACTCACTAAACTCCTTTCAATACGAGTTTGACTCACTAAACTCCTTTTAATGCGAGTGTGACTTACTAAACTCCTTTCAATGCGAGTTTGACTCACGAAACTCCTTGCAGTGCGAGTTTGACTCACTAAACTCTTTTAATGCGAGTCCGACTCACGAAACTCCTTTCAATGCGAGTGACTCATGAAACTCCTTTCAATGCGAGTCTGACTCAGAAACTTCTTTCAATGCGAGTCTGACACACTAAACTCCTTTCAATGCGAGTTTGACTCACTAAACTCCTTTCAATGCGAGTTTGACTCACTAAACTCCTCTCAATGCGAGTTTGACTCACCAAACCCCTTTCAGTGCGAGTTTGACTCACTAAACTCATTTCATTGAGAGTTTGACTCACTAAACTCCTTTCAATGCGAGTTTGACTCACTAAACTCCTTTCAATGCGAGTTTGACTCACTAAACTCCTTTCAATGCGAGTTTGACTCACTAAACTCCTTTCAATGCGAGTTTGACTCACTAAACTCCTTTCAATGCGAGTTTGACTCACTAAACTCCTTTCAATGCGAGTTTGACTCACTAAACTCCTTTCAATGCGAGTTTGACTCACTCAACTCCTTTCAATGCGAGTTTGACTCACTAAACTCTAAACAGCTTTGTTTCTAGTGTATTATTTTCATGTCATTATCTTTTTCAGTTTTAAGTACATGAATTAATCAGTTATAATATATTTTTATCTTTACAGCTGCAAATCAATCAGTCGATAATCTTTTGCAACTCAGCCCAGAGAGTGGCCCTCTTGGCCAAGACCATCACCCGTCTGGGGTATGCCTGTTTCTTCATTCATTCACAAATGGGACAGCAGCACAGGAACCGTGTGTTCCATGACTTCAGAAATGGAGCCTGCAGAAATCTTGTCTGCACAGGTAAAGTGGGTTCATTGGTTACCCACCAATTTTAATTTTTGGAAGTTGGTCAATTCGGCCCACTCTTATAGATATCAAGAGCCACCATAATTATAATGTCGGTATTGCTTACTAAATGTGGTTTGTAGAATTAAGTTGAAAAATGGATTCTATGATCATTTTAGTAGTCCTTCAGTAATAAACACCAAAGTGATATGATAGTGATAATTGGCTCAGTGGTAGAGCATCCACTTTTCAGTTGAGACACCTGGATCAGGTCATACCAGACTTTAAAAATATGGTACCTGTTGCTTTCTTGCCTGGCGTTTTTAGATGCTAAAAGAGGGCAGTATTGTGAAGTTTTAATGAAAAATGGAAGAAAAAATGTGCAGTGAGTATTATGATTTTTTTTAGCATCTGTTCATCTTGATTACATTTGACATTACAGATCTGTTCACAAGAGGAATTGACATCCAGGCTGTGAATGTGGTCATCAACTTTGACTTTCCTCGCAACTCCGAGACTTACCTCCACCGAATCGGCCGTTCGGGACGCTATGGCCACTTGGGTATTGCCATCAACTTGGTCACTTACGACGATCGCTACAACCTGTGCACGGTGGAGAAAGAACTCAGAACTGAAATCAAGCCGTTTCCAAATAAAGCACAGGTGGACAAATCATTGTATGTAGCAGAATTCCAGATGGAGGGAGACGACGCGGAAGAGGCCGATTAGTAAATTGCTGTCTAATGCAGTAAGGGGTGAAATTTGTTATGATAACAGAAAGTAACAGCAAAAATTGTTGAGTACACATTGAAGTGGCAAATACTTGAAAAAGCAGCTTTTTCTTGTCATTAAGAACTAAATGAGTTCTTGAATGACAGGTTAAGTGTCTCAATTCCTTTTTTTTGTTCAGAAAGGGATTTGAAGATTAAAATTTTGTTGAGTGCAAAAGCGTGGAAATTTTTTTGTTTTAAGAATTTTGTTTCATGAATTGAGAGGTTCAAAAGTGTTTTTTGGTAGAAACTGATAGTCAGGAAGGTTTGTACCATGGTCACAAACAGTATTTTTTGTTCTCCTTTTCTATGTCATGTATTTTTGTTCAGAGAGCAATTGGGGTCTTAAGAAAAGTGTCATGGAAAAACATTTCAAAGTTACCTTGATAAAAAACATTTATGAAATTGAAGAGAAGTTCCTTGTAAGAAAAGTCCTTATTTCAAAAATTGTTTTTTCTTTTTTTTTTCAATTGGAAAATGTAAATTATATTCTGAAGAGCAGAATGTTTTTGGCCATTTTTCAGCTGATATAATGATAGATTGATTTGAGTTTTTACAGACTAAACAATGGTATTGAAATTGTTTTCCTCCCCTTGGGGTCTTTTGAAATCAATTGGAAGTACTTGATTTACCCTTTAATATCAATTATTGTTTTTGCACTTGTTTTCATCACCAAATTAAATCTGGTGGTTGGAAATAGATAATACAAAAATATAGCCATGTTTGAAGAAGATGAGAGAAAGTCATAATAATATTGATATGAATTGTTTAACACAGAATATACATGTAAATCCAGACAGATGGCAAGGCTATGAATGTTTGCTCATGGTAGTAAGCTACAAATGGGCATTCAGAAAAGTTATTATGGGCCATCTTGGTATTGAAAAATCATTGAAAATGAACAGATGCCAACCTGCTGGTTTGTTTGTGGTGTAAAACAAAAGTGCATTTCGCAAAGTAATCAATGTTCCATTATAGTAGTTCATTCTTGTTCTGTCGTTGATTTTTTCCTCTCATTTCTTACTTTGTGGTTTGAGTCCACATATTTTTTTTGGGTCGGAGAGTAGAAGATTGTAATTTCTATCTTTAAAAGATCAGACACATAGTATGAATTCATAGTGCACTAAGAACCACTATCCAGGTCAGAATATTGTGTTATTTCCAGAAAAATGGGTAATAACATAATTATGATGATTTTAGTATGTGTGTGATTTTGAAACTGTTCATAGCAATGAATTATATTAATTGAGAGTTACAATGAAATTGAAGTGAATCCTTTGTAAGTTCAGTTTTTTGAAGGAAGTTGAGTAGCTTTTTAAAATGTTTTTTTTTTAAACAAAAACTCAGCACACAGTGCCTTCTTTTTGAACTTGCCCTATGTCAACAGTTTGTTGTATGAAATGTCTCTGTGTGTCCATGTATGTATGATGTTGTATAAGACTTCTGTCTTTAATTCCCACTTAAATACTTTGTAGCTCCTAAACAGAATTTGTTTTTACAAGTTAAAAATGGCAGATTAATGATTTGAATCTTGACTGCTATCTGCAGAGAATGGAGCGTCCATGACATGGTGGCATCTTGTGACAAAGTTTCATTATCCAAAAATGGGGACATATGGGAGTTTTGAAAATTTTGTGACAAAATGAACATAGACGGATGTATTAAAATTTGTTTGACATTTTGTGACATGTTTTACCCCTTCACTCACACTCATTGGTAATTTGATGTTGCATTTTAGTGGTGGATTCTATTTTCCATGAAACAAGACATAAGCGAATGATCCTTTCTACGAGTATCACCAGTCAACTCAGTGGTCATGATGTGTGAATCTATGCCAATCAAATGTGACAAAGGCAAAACAATGTGACATTCTGTGCAAAAGGTGACAAAAATTACGCGACATTTGAGACATGTGACAAATTTGAAGTTTTGTGATGTGACATTTTGTGACATGCCATCAATCATCGCTCCATTCTCTGTGTATGTTTTAAGGATCTTACATATTTTGGGAACTCGGGGCATTATAGCTGTTTTGCCTTTTGTCAGATTTCATTTGTTTCAAAAGTTTGTGCAAGTGACTAATCTGAACCATGAATACAGGATTATAACTTGTTCGTTATTTCCGCAAGAAATAATCAGAATTCTTTTTGTTTTGTTTTGTCCGTCATGATCAGAGATATTTCATGGTTTGTGAAGGTGGAGTTTACAACAAAACTGTTCTCATGCATATTATTACAGAGTCCATAAATGTGACAAATCGAACATAATTATTTTAAGCAAGTACGATTGTCGCCTGGTACCTCTACTTCTTAGATTTTAGACTGAATTTTTGTTTGAATTTTGAAAAAAGGAACTTATAAGTGAAGAGACTGTCGGGTTGAGTTTGTATTTATGTTCAAATGTGTAGGGGTGCCTTTAAAAGCTGCCCTTTGCAGCTTTAAAAAATGGCAGCTGAGCATGCTGTATGTTGTGTTATACATTCTCCCTAAAAATCATTATTAGAGCATGAAAGTTAGGGTGACCCCACGACGGAACAATTTTGAAGGAAGCACTTTAAAAGTGTAGCGGTTTGATTTGTGCTTTTATGGAGAGACAACAAGAACAATTTGCAGTGAACTGGTGTCGAGATGGGTCTCTCTGTTAACAAGGAAGGAAAGAAAGTCATTGATAGAGATTGGACTGTTCTGCGTTGGATTAAGATTGCCATTCAAGTAAGATGGATGAAATGTACCAATGGGAATGGAGACTACATCAAGTGCAGATTTTGAGGGGTATTTGCAGTAGCAGAGCATTTGCAGCAGCAGGTTCAAAACTTTTGTGGGGTGTTATTCTTGAAATGCATTGAACGAGTTGTTTGAAGTAGATGTGGCATGAGAGGAATTTACACACCTTTGATTGGATGGAAGTTACAAAAGCAATGGGAAGTAGTGTAATTTATGCATCAATAATGGACTCGTGATACGTAGACAAGTAACCCTTTGGTATATCATGTCAAAAGTCAAGCAAGGTCAAAATCACCATAGTCCCTTATAGGTTGCTAAGCTGAAATTTGGCGAAAAAGTTTGAAAAAGTCTGAAATCATTCAAGCGTATTGTAGGTTTGTTTCGCAAGAAATGGGGTAAATGTCATTTTGTCATAAACCAGGAAGCTGAGATTGTTATTGGCATCTGCAAATGGTTGAGATGCAGAGGATGTGATAGAAATGAACTTAAGACTATTAAAGGGAACTCGAAAGATGATAAGTGTCCAACCAAAGAACTGCAGTATATGAGCAAAACAAACGCATACAGGAGAGTTACAGATTGGAAAGTTACAAAACCACAATCATACTATACCATTCGTGCTTTGCTGTGAGACAGGTAGTTTATGTTGGTGACATGCAAAGTATAAGTTAACATCGGAATGTAAAATGGTAACTGCCAAGACGAAACAAATTTCAGCATTGCATTTTCAGCAACCAGTGTGTGTGATACAAACAATCGATCATTGTTGGAAAATATTGCAGCCAGAGTTTTCTTTAACCAACAAAGATTTCTGTTGATTTTGTGTTATTGTAAAGTCTACTTTGATTCACTTGTCTTTCTGTGTAACCAAGATGGTTGTGTAGAAGCTGATTCCTCCAAGAACTTGTGTAATAAACATGGCCCATAGCTGCTGTTGTAGAGAAAGTGACAAGTATGTGCATTGGGCAATCAATGATTGTAAATAACTATCCTGAACAGGACTGTATATAAATTCTGTAAATACTTATTTGTGATTGCTCAATGCGCTTAGGTAGAGGTGCCAAGCGACAATCTTGTTTGCAGTCTTTGTCCCCGTAACTTTTCCCCATTGCCAAGTTTTTGTTTTTACTTTATTTTTTATACAGGGAATGTGGGACATTTAAAAACATGTTCTATGCTCTGTGACAATGCAGCTTTCTGCAGGCTTTTGGTATTATTTTTCACATGAGCCAGTGCTACAATCCTTGCTCGTGTGTATTGTTTGTGAAGACTAACAAAGGGTCATTTTGGACGAATTTACGATTCCATAACCAGAAGTTTTCAAAGGTTTCAGTCTGAAATTTGAGGTATAGTGAACTGTGGGTTGTGGGCTGAGCTTTAATGAACTGTGGGTTGTGAGCTGAGCTTTAGTGAACTATGGGTTGTGAGCTGAGCTTTAGTGAATTATGGGTTGTGAGCTGAGCTTTAGTGAGCTATGGGTTGTGAGCTGAGCTTTAGTGAATTATGGGTTGTGAGCTGAGCTTTAGTGAGCTATGGGTTGTGAGCTGAGCTTTAGTGAGTTATGGGTTGTGAGCTGAGCTTTAGTGAATTATGGGTTGTGAGCTGAGCTTTAGTGAGCTATAAGTTGTGAGCTGAACTTTGTTGAAGTATGGGTGGTGAGCTGAGCTTTAGCGAACTGTTGGTTGTGAGCTGAACTTTAGTGAACTATGGGTTATGAGCGGAGTTATAGTGAACTATAGGTTGTGAGCTGAGCTTTAGTGAACTTTGGGTTGTGAGCTTGTTGGTTAGGTGATCAGCTCATCATGTAGACAGGATGTAGCTTCAATCCACAGCATCACACACAAACTACTTGCTACGTGAAAATACTCTTATTGTACTACTTAGTGCTTGGTTGAATACCCATATATATAATCTATATATATATATATATATCTATATATATATATATCTATATATATCTATATATATATATGTATATATATATATGTATATATATTTATATATATATACTATAACAAGCCTCCACCAATTTTCCTGTCAAATGATTTTTTTGAAACTGTTTTTGATGTATTTGGTGTGAAACATCGCAAGATTTCTTTTTGTCTGTCTTATAAATTGAGGGAAAACCAGTTTCGTTATATTATCAAAAGCCTGCAGAATTTATGTTTTATTTAAGAAAATTGAAAACTGGAGATAAAAAAAAAAAAATATGTGCCATTGAAGAGTAGAATTGAGAAATTTGAGAAAGTCATTTTAGCACAAGTGGAGAAGAGTGTTATTGGTAGATGGTTTATATCTATTCTTAAATGGCACAGTTGTAATGTGTTATGCTGGTTGATATGTCACAGATGACATCACATATCAATCACCATTCCTTTGTGGGGTTCCTCCTTTTTTGCTCTGGAGTGTAGGATTAATTATTTTTCTTTTCCAATTTCAGAAAGAGAGCTAACAGGAGTTCAGTATTCTCTTAATAGTATTTTTGAGTGCTGTCTTTGACATGTTACCCTTTCATTCTATATACAAAATAATTTACCACTGAAATATGCTTAGGTCACGATTTTTGTAAGTAGAGCATCTTATAACTTAAATTCACTGGCATCAGAATGCTCGATTTTCCATCTTTCATTTCATGCATCTTCTTTCTTTTCTAATAATCTCTTCTTCCCTTTTAAGTCAAAATCGAAAAGAGCAAAAAAGGGGGGATCTCAGAGAGACCCACGGGGAAACCATTAAGTGCCTTTGCAAAAAATTTCTTTCCAACGAAAAAATGCCAGAAATTTTTGTAGATGTGCATTTTGAGAGGAGTAGAGATGTCTGACCATGCTATGCGAGTATTGATTCATGATCGTTTCCTTAATGGGTTCGAGATTCCTGTAACAAACACATTCAATGAGGTTTGACCCCTTAATATTCTGTCATCTAGATCCCTATATGTTTGTAAGGTTTGTTCCAGGGATGGGTCTGGGGGTTTAATGGTTATTATGGGCAGGTTGTTTAGTGGGGGATATGTTATTACTAGTGTGCAACTTACATGACAACCTATTTTGCTTGTCAAGAGGCATATGGTTGTTCTGGCCCAGCCCTGAATAGGGCTTCATTTACCTTGTCTTTCTTGGGGTCTTGGAAGTATGCTAGGAATTAATTAATGGCAAATGTTAGGCTTAAGTGTGGTTTGCAGAAATTTAAAAACTCAATGGGAATAATATGAAGAATAAAGTAATATTGAAATAAGTAAAAAAGATCTTTTGCTTGGGTGTACAACACCATCTTAGGAGATGAAGACATTTAAAAGATGACAGAATTTCAGGGAGGAAACAGTAGAGAAAATGTAATGAAGATGCTAGAAAGGTTGCCAGAATGAGTAAAAGATGGTACAACAGCTAGTACAATACCTAGTACAATAGCTGGTATAATAGCTAGTACAATAAATGGTACAATAGCTAGTACAATACCTAGTACAATAGCTGGTATAATAGCTAGTACAATAGCTGGTATAATAGCTGGTATAATAGCTAGTACAATAGCTGGTACAATAGCTAGTACAATATATGGTACAATAACTAGTACTAGGTTGGCACAATAGCTGGTTCAATAGCTAGTACTATAGATGGTACAATAGCTAGTACAATAGCTGGTTTAATAGCTAGTACTATAGATGGTACAATAGCTAGTACAATAGATGGTACAATAGCATGGTTAGACATCTTTGGTGGTCAGGCCAAAAGGAGGATTTGGCCGCCATCGTTTAGTTATGGTAACATCTTGGGGTGTGAGCTTGGATGTACATCACTTAAAATTGACAAAAAAGCCAAGTGTGAATTGTATACCATGCTTGATCTCTGTCAGGTGCTCCTCTTTGTAGCAACTGCCAATTTCTGCAACTATGACCAACAACGTGTGTCAGACTGAATTGTGTTAGGCATAGTCCCAAGATGTTACCTGTGCATTGACATAGGAGCAAGGATACAGAGTTACATTTGAATCAATATGTGCTGTTATTTGAATGTTACTCGAGTCTTCCTTGAAGTGTTCAGTGAAGGGACCATTGATAGTATTTTTAATTGTGCAGTTTCAAAGATTTGAAGCGTCAATGAAGTTGGTAATCTGATCGTCATTACTTCTGATGGTAGAGACGAGTGAGGAAAATTCACATTTGATTTGATTCTGTTAAAATTGCATAATTAAGAATTTTATCTGGTATTTTGTAGTGGATATTTTGTAAGATGGTGAGCAATTTATACCAAAGACACACCTTAAAGTGATAAGGGGATGTGACACACAGTTGTGTTCTTTATAGGGCATTTTACCCGTAATGCAGTTTGCTGTCTTTTTGTCATGTGATTAAAAAATGTGGCGTCATCTTAACAATTTGTTGATTGGTGGCAGAGGTGGAATCTGATCCTTACTAGTGCACTCATGTTCTTGATCCGATGTACTGCAATCAACAAAGAGAATGTGTTGGGGTGAAGGTGTGAGTGGGGGGGCATACACTTGTGTATCTCTCAATCTCCCCTTGTTTTCTTTTCTTCCTACCGCTGGAATGATCTAACCTCTCGGGCACAATTTGACCCTCACTGTCGTGGTGCGGGTAAGCCCTCATCAAACAAACATACACTTGTGTTAGTGATGGATACATTGCAGCTGTTTAGATCTGAAGACAACTGTCACTAGTGGTACAAAGAAAAACCCCAAATGAGGTTAAGTATAAATTGTTCACCATGATTGTCATTTGTTGCCCCAGGGCACAAAACATGTGAAATCTTACCCTGGTTTTCATATGTTACCAGATCATTCCTCGAACCTTTCCTGAGATAAAGTTTGTGAAAAAGACATTTTTGAGACCTTGAGAAGTGGTGTTGTTCCCAAGTGGGAATGGTCAGTTTAAGGAAGGTTAGAGGAATGATCTTTATTAAGGGTTTTTATAGACCTATGAAAGGAACAAAAAAACAGCATTTTGACCGCTCTAACAGCTTGAGCTGACAGAAACTTAAAATTTCATGTTTGATTGATAATACTGTTTGTTCCTTTCATAGGGGCTTACCATCTATGCTGGCTTGATGGTAGCATGGTTGGTAACAGTAACAAAACGTGTTACATATCATCCAAATCTGAAAGAATTGGTATCAACAAATGTGGATGCGTGCAAGAATTCAGTGTTTTAGCCATTGAGTAAGTTACATATGTGCTACCAATGGAGGTATTGGGTTGGTATGTTACATGAAGGAAATACCTGCAGAATGGAAATAATCATGGGATATTATTTTGAACAGGAGTGCAGGTGTTTTCTTCTTAAGTTTTATTTCAAATATTTCCCATTTTGTTTGTTCCAATAATTAAAGACATAATTCATTATTGGTCGGACGTTACTCATCAGGGATTCCTTTATTGCTGTTACAGGCAGAATTTGCTTTGGGAGCATAGTGTGCCGACAGTTCCATTGCATTGTGTAAATTACCTTCATTGGTTGTTTCACTATCAAACAAAAGTCTTGAAAATCATTCCATTCCATATTTATCAACTGGTTCTTTAAATTAAAAGACAAAATGACAGTCATTTGTAAGGTAGTAGGTTTTGCATTCAAATTAAACAGTTTATAATGTACTGTGCCACACAAAAACATTTTTGGACGTTTTGGTTGATCCTGGTTTTACCGAATTAAAATTATTTTCAGCTCCCCAGTTTTATTTTGACCTTAGTCTAATGATATTTCTACCACCACTTTCTGAGTCATACTTCGATTAACCCTTTCTCTACCACGCGGCGATATTATCGCTGTTTTCAAACCCACCTTTTGCTAAAAATAAAATTGGGACTTTACCAAAGTCCTATAGGAGTAATATTGGTATCATTTTAAAGACGTGGATATTTCTTTCACAATGTAACTTTTTTTTTATAGAGGTCATAATGACCTTAGTCTAATGATATTTCTACCACCACTTTCTGAGTCATTTTGATTAACCCTTTCTCTAAATATTATCGCTGTTTTCAAACCCACCTTTTGCTAAAAATAAAATTGGGACTTTACCAAAGTCCTATAGGAGTAATATTGGTATCATTTTAAAGACGTGGATATTTCTTTCACAATGTAACTTTTTTTTTATAGAGGTCATAATACAGGATTTTGAGAAAAAGTAGCTTGATGAAAAGGGGTAAAACTTAAAAATGGTTAAATTTCTTCAAAATGTTATGAATTTTGCCATTTTTTACCTTTTTTTTTTTTTCCTTAAAAATCGCACATTGAACCATCGTTGAACCACGTTCGAAAGTGCTTCCAATTTCCTTTCATTTGATATATAAATACTGGCATACCCCCTCTATTTGGACCCTTTCCTATAATAATAAAATTTCACCACAGCATTTTCAATAACTACGTAGTGTAGTGGATATGAATGCGACCAGCACGTGAGCGCACCAGGTTTGAGTCTCACCGTGATAACTGCATTATAATTGTTCTGCTGCAGTTTCCAGGGGTCATTTGATTAAAATCATTTTTGGTGTTTTTTCATCTTTCCTTTCTTTCTAAAATTCTAGATGAGCATCATTGGAGAAAAAAATTTGATTAAGAATCTAAATATGTAACACAAATCTCCGTTTTCAATATTGACAAGAAGTTATACTTGTGCAAAGATTGGTCATTTGTAGACCAAAATTTGCCAAAAATACCAAATTTTAAATATTTTTGTCCAATTTTCCTAAATTGGCTTTTATTACTCCAAATAATTATCTTAGCTTCCATTCCAAACAAACTTGTAGTGAAAGAAAATGAAAGGAAGGTTGATAAAAATGCATATGAAAAAAAAAAAAAAGGTACAAAAATTTGGGCTCACAATTTCCAAAGCCCTGTTAGAGTAAGGGTTTATAATTTATTTTACCTACAGCAAGGTTTTTATCGGCCCAAACGTTGCTGGTTCCCTTTGCTTTACGCAGTCAAAAAGAAAGGTAAATGACTTTCATCAAAGTTGTTTGTGTATGAGAACATCTGACCAGTGATAGTGTATTTAATTATTGAGCGGAATTTTACTTGCATTTTAGGTGAAATTCAATATTATTTCCACAAGTAAAAGATTAAGACAACAAGAAGAAAATTCTGGCTGTTTTCATTTTAAGTTTGATAAGATTGGACGTGCTGTAACTATGCATCTCATCCGTTATAGCACATCAGTAACACTTTCAATTCAAAATGTTTTAATTAATTTTTTTTTTAAATAGATGATTTTGGTTTATCAAGAAAAAACTTGATACTTATTATGATCAGATATTAAGGATATATTCACATTGCAAAATAATATGTGAGTTAGTTGATTAGTACTGGAATATGTTACCATTCTCCAGTTAACTTGCCACATTTTGTTACAAAATGCCATCAACAGAAAGATTGCATTGTTGAGAAAGAAATTATATGGCATTTGTTGGCCAGTTGTTATGGTGACATTGTCAGTAATTTTTATGTAAGTTCCAGATCATGGCGTTGTAGGCATTTTGTACAAATGTGTTCATTAGTGATTGCAGAAATTTCTCACATTCTTAAAGGAGCACTCCGCCAAACAATGAGGGCGTCTCTAGAAGTGATAGTGTTTCACGCTCGTAGGTTGGGTCTCATAGTCATGTTCAGCTGTCAGGTGCATTTGGAAATTGGTTACCAACTGCCATCAAGAAATTCAGAAGCATACCATCACGGAAAGCAATATTTCTGGACAAATTTGATTTTGAATATCCTTGTTAGCATTGTTTGCAGGAACAGTACTTGATTATTTAGGGACCCCAGAAAAAAACATCTATCGCCTTTTGATCGAGTGCTCCTTTAATAACACTGTATTACTTATTTGGTCACTTTGACAGATAGTAGTCATATTTAAAAATTTGCTGGTAAATGATGGAATAATCAATTTCATTTCTTGTGAGTAATTTTAAGAGCCGAGTCCAATCTTATCACAGTTGAATCTCTTTTTGTTTCGAATGAATTTTAACTGTCCTTGGTATTAATCAAATAGCAGTGTTGAAATGTGTACAGCGATTGTTATCCGTCTCATTGTTTAAATTACAATTGTAACGTGAGTTTATTCAGGCGGAAGTACATTGTAGAATCTTAAGTAAGCGCTACAGTTTTGAGTTTTAGACAGTAGATAAATCTTTTTGATGAAATAAGTTGTACAACATACTGGAAAATGTCTAGTAACAACTTCTGTGTGAAGCTTGTGTACCTAACACAAAAAGTTACTTTGCATTTACTAATTGCCAACCTGACAGAAATTTGGACAACTTTTTTAAATTGAAGATATTTACCTCTGTTTATCAGATTGAAATCTTAACCACTTAGATTTCATCATTGATTTCATTGTTGTTGATATACTGCACAAAGAAAGTGAAATAATGTGTTTTTTTTTTTAACAGTAGTTTTATAGTGCACTTAAATAACATTTAGATTTGTCCATTTCTGATTATGGGTATTTCCAACTGTGCCTCTTGAGCATGAAGATTGTTTTTAACTTGGATAATTTCATGGCAGTTACTGTAACACTTGTTTATTGGTACGTTAGCTTGTTTCAGGTACGTTAGCTTGTTTCAGGTACATTAGCTTGTTTTAGGTACGTTAGCTTGTTTCTGGTACGATAGCTTGTTTCAGGTATGTAAGCTTGTTTCAGGTACGTTAGCTTGTTTCAGGTACGTTAGCTTGTTTTAGGTCCGTTAGCTTGTATCAGGTACGTTAGCTTGTTTCAGGTACGTTAACTTGTTTCAGGTACGTTAGCTTGTTTTAGGTACATTAGCTTGTTTCTGTTTCAGAAGAACATTGGTTTCTATCGGACCCTTGTAAACCAGTAACTTGAAAATACGTGCAAAATGTTTGTACAAACTTTTTGTACAAAAGTTTTGTGCAAACTTTTGTGTGCACAACATTTGTGTACATAATTTGTGTGCAAGATTTTTGTACAAGATTTTTCCATAAGATTTATGGACGCTATATTAGTGAGGAGAAACACCAGAGCTATGTACGCACATGTGCACCATTAAAATATGCAAAAAGTGAAGAATTGTTTTAAATTCTTTCTTTTCTTGTCAAGTTCAGAAATGAAATTTTAAAAGTGAACATTCCAACCACATCTACTTCACATAAAGGAAGTTTATATATGTAGAATATGTTGCATATGTGTGCCTGGGTTTAACTGTGTTATAAATCTCACTGTCAATTGTAGCTGCTTTGTACACTTACTTTTTCTTTGGTTTGCTGGAGTTCTTAAGTTACTGCCATGTGAAGTTTGTTCAAGGTTTCCTCGTTGATCTTTTCACCCTGCGATCAACCATGTTTTTTGTTGTCAGTTTTTTCTCATAGTCGACTGAAATATGTGTGATTCTAGAATCCATAAAATAGTTACTAAAGGACATATTGCTGAATGTTGATTAATTTGAACTTAATTTAGGCACATGCTGTACACTTCACTTACTTCATGCAATACCCAATATTGGATTCCAACTTAATGCAGCTGCAGTTAGTGTATTGCAAGATAGTACATTGCATCTGTAATGGTTGACAGTGCCATGGTATGTCACATGATGATAAAGTAATTCAAACTCAATACTGTTACCAACTTGATGCAGCTGCAGTGTATTGTATTGTTTTATTGCATTTAGAATGATTACCAGTACCATGGTGTTTCATTTGATGTTATCATTGCCATTTACAATGTGTTATCATTGCCATCTATGTGTTATTGCCATCTACAATGTGTTATTGCCATCTACAATGTGTTATTGCCATCTACAATGTGTTAGTGCCATCTACAATGTGTTATTCATTAATGGCATCTACAATGTGTTATTTATTAATGGCATCTACAATCTTATTTCATTGCATCTACAATAGTATTCCATTGCATCTACAATATTATTCCATTGCATCTACAATATTATTCCATTGCATCTACAATGTTATTTTATTGCATCTACAATGTTATTTCATTGCATCTGCAATGTTATTTCATTGCATCTGCAATGTTATTTTATTGCATCTACAATGTTATTTCATTGCATCTACAATATTATTTTATTGCATCTACAATGTTATTTCATTGCATCTACAATGTTATTTCATTGCATCTACAATGTCATTTCATTGCATCTACAATGTCATTTCATTGCATCTACAATGTCATATCATTGCATCTACAATGTTATTTCATTGCATCTACATTTTCATTACATCTACAATGTTATTTCATTGCATCTACAATGTTATTTAATTGCATCTACAATGTTATTTCATTGCATATGCAATGCTATTTCATTGCATCCACAATGCAATTTCATCGTATCTACAATGTTATTTCATCGCATCTACAATGTTATTTCATTGCATCTACAATGTTATTTCATTGCATCTACAATGTTATTTCATTGCATCTGCAATAATATTTCATTGCATCTGCAATCTTACTTCATTGCATCTACGATGTAATTTCATTGCATCTGCGATGTAATTTTATTGCATCTTCAATGTTTGTCAATTCCATAATATTCCACTTTGTGGTAGCTTAACACCCATCAGTTTTGCGTGACATTCAAATGCAAACAGAGTGGTCTTGAGAATGCAATTTGTGATAGGCCATTGCACATTCTTGTACTTGTTTCTTTTATTTTAATTTAATAACCAGGTTAGTAACCAGGTATTGATTGGTTGAACATGCATGTTAGTTCATGAGCACTAAATTTCATGTTTTGCTTTGCTCAAAGATAAACTTATTTGTACCAAGGACAGTTAAGAAGAATAAAAAGATTTGCTTTCCCTAAACTTTTTGTTCATAATTTGTTTTCCTCTGCGTCTTGTAAGTAGTTGTAATCTTGTCCTTAGCAAGAAGAATTCTTTTCAAGTACATCCATATGAACAAAAATTATGTATTGTACCAATTGACAACTTGGAAAAATATCAATTCTTTTCATGGACTTGACTTGACGACCTACAAGAATGAATAAGACTGGTAAAGGAGGGACCTAAGCTTTTCTCTTTTCTTGACAGGACTATGCAGGCCTGTGTTTCTGATGTAAGAGATTTTGTACCCAAATTGCAATACCTTTTCTCAAATTTAAGCTTTTGTTTTGGCACTGCTAAATAGAGATCCATTGTATTATCAATATTATTTACGAAATTATTAATAATTATTACATCGGGATCATTTTGGACACCGTCCCGGATAGAGTACATTACTGCTCTTGGACGGTACAAAAGCAGATGAGTACATGACTGCCCTTGTACGGTACAAAAGCAGATGAGTACATGACTGCCCTTGGACGGGACAAAAGCAGATGAGTACATGACTCCCCTTGGACGGGACAAAAGCAGATGAGAGTACATGAGTGCCCTTGGATGGGACAAAAGCAGACGAGAGTACATGACTGCCCTTGAACGGGACACAAGCAGATGAGTACACGACTGCCCTTGGACGGGACAAAAGCAGATGAGTACATGACTGCCCTTGGATGGGACAAAAGCAGATGAGAGTACATGACTGCCCTTGCGGGACAAAAGCAGATCAGAGTACATGACTGCCCTTGGACGGAAAAGCAGATGAGTACATGACTGCCCTTGGACGGGACAAAAGCAGATGAGTACATGACTGCCCTTGGGCGGGACAAAAGCAGATGAGTACATGAGTGCCCTTGGATGGGGCAAAAGCAGATGAGTACACGACTGCCCTTGGACGGGACAAAAGCAGATGAGTACATGACTGCCCTTGGATGGGACAAAAGCAGATGAGAGTACATGACTGCCCTTGGACGGGACAAAAGCAGATGAGAGTACATGACTGCCCTTGGACGGGAAAAGCAGATGAGAGTACATGACTGCCCTTGGACGGGACAAAAGCAGATGAGTACATGACTGCCCTTGGACGGGACAAAAGCAGATGAGTACATGAGTGCCCTTGGATGGGGCAAAAGCAGATGAGAGTACATGACTGCCCTTGAACGGGACAAAAGCAGATGAGTACACGACTGCCCTTGGACGGGACGAAAGCAGATGAGTACATGACTGCCCTTGGACGGGACAAAAGCAGATGAGAGTACATGACTGACCTTGGATGGGGCAAAAGCAGATGAGAGTACATGACTGCTCTACGACGGGACAAAAGTAGATGAGTACATGACTGCCCTTGGACGGGACAAAAGTAGATGAGTACATGACTGCCCTTGGACGGGACAAAAGCAGATGAGTACATGACTGCCCTTGGACGGGACACCAGCCCATCGCAGATTGGCTCCCCAGCAATGCTGATACTCATTTTACAACTGGACCATTAGTTTTAAGCAAGTCTAGTAAAGTGTCTTGCTCAAGGACACAATGCAGCGCTTACAGCAGGAATCGAACCCGGTACCTTTTTAATATGAGCATTTATGACTCTTGTGCCACTGCACCTGACTAGAAAATCCTCAGGTCAATACCTTGATAAGAAACTTTTCCAATCAGAATTTGTTTTTTGAAGAAGCATTCCACCATAATGGTTTATGACACACAAAAACATCAGATGATTTTTGATATTCATGTCACAGAAACTTTCAGCGCTGTTACTACATCTGAGGTTCTCAGGATCCCAGTGCAATACCTCGCACCAATTTGGCCTGGTGCTCCTGCAAACAAATGGCATCCAATGGGCATGTTTGTTATATAAAGAATGTGCCTGAATGAAAGGATCACCGTAAGTAGAAAACTACATATAAAGAAGGCGACTGCTATATTGTTAGGCAATCACATGAAGAAACTGGAGCACCTTGCTTGGTCCAGTTGTTTTTGAGACTGTTTAGGTAACTTGTCCATTTTCAGGTATATTAGTGACCAAAAGGTATTCACTGAAAAGAACAAAGTACTAATTCGCCGCATGCTGTATTAAAGGCAATGGCCTTGGAAGACGAGCACTTGTATGATGGTAAGTTAAACCTTTCTGAGCCATGAAGGCCTGTGCTTTATAAAACGGAACCTGTGCCAGGAATCCAATGCAGAACATTTGGAGGCAAACCACAGAGTCACTGTGCTTCATTGTACGAAGATGTTCAGAAGATGTGAACAAAGCTGGCTGCAGCAGGGACGTAAAAAATTAGTCAACGTATTTCCAAAAATAGGTCAAATTTGAAATAAAAGGAAAAAAATTGTAAAATTGGGGGGAAATTTGGCAAAATTTCTCAAAAAGTTAAAAGAAAATCAAGAAAAAAATCTGAAAATTGTCAAAGAAGTCAAGGAAATTTCTCCCAAAATCAAACAAAATGCCCGAAAAGGAAGCAATTTCCCAGAAATGTTCAAAAAATCAAAAGAAAATTTTCCAAAATGTGAAGGATATTTCTCGAGCATGAGCAACTTAAAACTTAATTAGTAGTGCAATTTTTCTGCCTTGTAACTGGGAAGGTTTCTAGGTACACCCTATGCAGAAGGGACCCTTCCTGTGCCCTTGGCTGCAGGTAGGAAGTTTAGCTTGATTGGCGTTCATGCCCAGGCATGTTACTGGTAGACCATTTTGACTGGGGGTTGTAGTTTTACCAACGACCTAAAATTCGCATATATTTAATTTGGAAAAAAATTGCCTCCCTGAGAGGTTTTCACCTTCCCGGCTGCATGCCTTATATACCCATTTAAGAGGTAAAATTCATAAATATTAACATAAAATTGAACAGACTTGGTAAGTAAAAGTAAAATGATTTCAAAGAATTTAAGAAAAATTGACCCCCAAATTAATGGAAATTTTTCCCTAAATAAACCTGATACCTGAGAGGATGTTGTCACATGCTAAATTGGTAAAACAAGGGAAAAAATGGATAAAATTATTGGACATGTTTGAAGAATTTGGTAACATTTGTCTGAAAATTCCAAAAAATGAAGGGAATTTACCTAAAAATGAAGAAAATTTACCCCCAAATTAAAATTTCCAGAAAATAAGAGAAATTTTCCAGGGAAGACTGATAGTCGATTGGATATTTCCTTGGTTGTATGCTTTCTTACCGTTTGGTGAGGTCAAATTAGGAAATTTTTAAAATAAAGTTGGTAATATTGAAGGGAAATTTGGGTACAATCATAGGAAATTTTGGAAAAATTTGGCAACATTTTCTCTAAATTTCGGCAACATTTTCTTGAAAATTGTAGGAGAATTTTTGATTAGCAGCAACTGTTTATGGAAATAATGGATTTGCGTGCTCCTTAGCCTGAGGACTGTATGAGCCATCTAGGTTCTAAAAACACCAGCATGCATGTTTATGAATTGTATTGTATTATTTATTATGTATTCTTTATATACCACGATTTTGTTGCAAGAACCAGAAAACCAAAATGTTTAGTGGTTCCGATGCATTCTTTCATTGTTGGTTGATTTTCAAGTTTGATATTAACTGGCATTGCATATCACGAAATATGTTAAGATAAGATTCATAGGCAATGCTCACCATGTACATCAATAAAATAGAACCTGTTGGCAACACTTTCAAAAAATTTTTTATTTTATATTAATTAGGCCTGCAACCCCACTTTAAGCAATATGCATGACATCGCTAAGAAGCTGCTGAAAACTCTTTTCAGCAAAAACATATTAAGCCCCGCCCACTCTGTATATTAAAGAAATTCAATGTTTTTAAACCACAAACATGTGCACACTAGCTAGCATTATAATTATACTAAATATAAAACAAAACAAGACTTCGGTTGTCAAAATATTATTTCAAGATTTTTACATTAAGCACCGCCTACTCATGAATATGCGTGACATCAATAGCAAAAACAATAGCGCACATATACAGACCATGGGCTATCTGTGTACCAGATATGACATGAATCCAGTGTATCATTCTTTAGATATCGTACTTACAAGCTTTCTGCCACAGACACACACACATACACACACACCAGCATAGGTTCCTTATGCTATTAGCATCGGAACTAAAAATTGAAATATCCTTGCGTACTGTAGATCGCATACAGATTAAGTAAAAAAGTTAAACTAATAATCAATATCGGTTCATCAATTAGCTTCAAACGGTCTTGCTTCGTATTCTAAACCCTAATGTTTTACTGACCCGATACCAGATTTACCAACTAATCTTAAATTCTACCGACGAGTCTCCTCCGGGTATTTATGCCCTCTACATGTCCTCTTGAAGGATTTCTGCTGTTGTAACCTTTTCAGATTCTCTTAATATGATTGGTTTGGTGATGTTGAAAATGTGTGGTCCATGGCAGGGACGCAAATCTATGTCGGAGTTTGAGGGGGTGAAAACTTAAGCAGTGGCAAAGCTAGAATTTTTAAGAGGGCAAAGGAAGTGAAATTCCATAAATGTGTGAGTACCCCCACTCCCCCCGCCCCCATCCAAATGAAAATGAAAAATCAAGTATGCAAACCTAAAAGAAGTTGTGTTTACAATTGTTTTGCAAAAAATTTCAATTGTTTTCTCCATATTATTTTATTTTATAGCTATGCAATATTTTCCCTTAGTATTAATCAAAACTTCCCAAAAATAAAAGGAAAAAAATAAAAAGTAAAGAAAATTTCACAAAAAGAAGCAAATTTCACGAACATGAAGGCTAATAAAACAGAATTGAAACAAATTACCAACAAATTAATAAAAACTTGAAAATTAAAGAAAATTTCCAAAAAATGAAAGCATGAAAATTGAAGCAATTTTCATGGAAATTGAAGACAACTTCTTGTTAGTTGAAAACATTTTCCTAAATGAGGAAGAAAATTGCATCAAAATCGAAGCAATTTTCACAAAATGGAGATGAATGTACGACAATTGAAAGAAATTTGCCAAAAATGAAGGAAATTGCACATAAATTGAAGCAAATTTCCCAAAAATGAAGGAAATTCCGCAAAAATTGAAACAAATGTTACGAAAATCAAGAAAATTGAAGCAAAAAGCACCCAAATTCGGTTTGAATATGGGTGCTTTCAATTTCATTAATTCCAATTTTCATATAGAAAAATATATATGAAAACAATACTTTCGACCCCCTAGCATTTCATTTCATCCCCGCAATCTACACCTATGGTCCATGGTGCAAAAGAGGTTAATTTAAAATAAAAGTTACAAAATTCTATTAGCAAACAAATATAAAAGGAAAAATTAGAAAGAATGGCACAATGAAGGAACACAGATTTGCAGAAATGGGTGTTTTTAAAGTTCCATTTTTGAAAGAAAGGGTAGAGGGTTCACATGATGTGTTGCAGTGCAGGGTTGATTGTTGTCAAAGAGTTGGAGGGGGAGATAAGAGTGAGTTCTAGAGGGGGTGGAGGATGTCTTTGACAATTGAGTTGTTCATTGCATTTATCAGAGTAGGGTGGGACCTGTCAAGTAAATGGGAGTGGAAGAAAGGTATGCCCTAACCATTGACAAGTGATGATGACTTTGTTATTACCAGAGAGGTTGTAGGGGACTGGGTGGTTGAATTGTGGGTTCTATATTCTGGGAAAATTGTGATGGAAATTCTTATTAGATCTCAACCACATGATTTGGGGGCCTTTAATTCTTTGAACCACCTTTAAAGATATTTTCACAATACTTTCTTCTTTAACAGTTGTCAAATATTTTGACAACTCCTTGTGGACAATGCCCTGGGAAATTCAAATCAAACAGTTGCTTGCAAATAAGAATTTAACTGAGTCAGCTATATTCACCCACACCGTGGTCTTACTGAGTCAGCCAAGTTCACCCAGACCATAGTCTATGTAATGTGGGGTGACATGCCTATGTTAGTCTGCTACATGTTGGATCCAGTTTGGGTAACCCTGATCAAACCCTGGTGAATAGCAAAAAGTTTTTTTGCACTTTTCAGAAATTCACCTTATTAATAATTAACTTTATTAATAATTCACCTTATTAATAATTCACTTTATTAATAATTCACCTTATTAATAATTCACCTTATTCAGTCACAAATACTCTTCTGGCAAAGAATTGGTCAACTTATGGAATGTATTTTGGAGAATAATTTGCCGCTCTTTGACAGTTTAAACTGAACACACCACACTGGCAATAGAGTACACATGCACCAACGTCATCAACGCAGTGTCAGAAATCATTCAATCCCCAGCCGAAGAATATTACACTCAGAGTGGGCGGACTCCTGTGTGAAGAAAGCGATGTCCCGTCACCTCAGTAACGCGACGCTGGGAACTGACTGACAAATAATCAGCATGTGAAAAATATGTTCTTGTTTTACATCCAAATGGTAGCATCTTTTGTATCAAAACTGAGCTTTCAAAATGAAAAATATTTGTTTAAGGTTCATATTGTAATAGTTGTTTTTGCTATTTTTTAATGATTACTGAAGTTGTCTGATTACCTTAGGAACTGCAAATAGGAATAGTTCGTGTGCAGTGGGCACAACATTCAAAACCAGCTGTAACCCACAGAGGATGCTGATCAAACCCGTATAACATCACACACACATGCTCTATTGAAACTGACTGGCTTGGTTTGTTGATGTTTAATGGCGCCGCGACAGTCAGAGTCAAATGTGCCAAGAGGGTGTTAATAAATTATGGTGTAAGAGTTAGGATAGTGAGGAGATGGAGGTTTGTAAGGGAAATAAGGGGGAAAAGCAGAAAAAAAAAGAACAAAAAACTTTTGGTGAAAAGAAAGGGGTATGGGAGCTTGGGTGTAGAAAAAAAGGGGAGGGGGGGGAGTTAAATGTGGTGGAAGAGGTTGTTGTTGCGAAGGAAGTTGATGTTTAAGAAAGAATTGTTTCGAAAAGGTCCGAGATTGAGATTAGTGAGGAGAGAAGAGATCTGGAATTCTGGTATAGGGGACAGGAAACTGATTGACCTAAGAAACATGTTCATTTGGTAAATGATGTGCTCAAGGCAACACAGATCTTATATCAATAAGAAAATAAAATGCATCTTTTAAAGTGTTTCAATTTTATTGTCAAATAAAAATCCACAAAATGTTTCTATATAATAGAAGAAATGCCAAGAAATGCTTTTGATCAATTTTTGATAATTGTGGAACTGAGCTTTGTTCCAAACACACATTACAAAAGCACAGGGCATCTTTGAAACAATTAAACTAGAAGCTACTAAAGGATTAGTTGTTAAGCATGTCCATCTTATATGTAAAAGGACTTCAAAAGAAACAAAATGGTGAACAAAGCATTCAAAAATCTTATTCCTTAAGGAAATATTTAAGTTTGAAGCTCTGTCCTATCTGTGTAGAAATGACTGGTGTAGTAAGTCTACTAACGAAAGTTGGTGTCTTCATCCTCACATGATTCTTAAAAATTGTTATTGTATTTAACAAAAGTTTATTGATTTTTGTCACTATTTAAATTATTTTCCTTAAACTTTCTTCACGTGGTATATTATACCCATGGTTTTTAGCCACAAAATCACAGGACAAGTTATGATAGAATACATAAAAACTGAGGAATCTGAGGCTATGACATCACAACTAGTCTGATTTCAGTTCTTTCTACACAAATGATACCAAACTTTACAATTAGTTATCTCCTTAACGAAATAAGATCTTTGAATGCTTTCGTCACTATTTTGTTTCATTTGAAGTTCTCTCTCATATAAGATGGACTTGCTTAACCCCAAATCTAATCCTTTAACTTTAAATTCATGAAAAAATAATCTCCATCAATAATCCCATGAACACTGTCACACTGGAATATCTCAAATATTTACACCCTTCAGTTCATGTGCCCATAGAATCCTTCCACATGGGCTGAAGATGATTAATGTTTATGTATCTCCAGTATCTTCCTCAGCCACAGGTGAGGGCGCCACAACTTCTTCTGCTCCCTCAGTTGCGGGCGCTTCTTCCGTTGCATCTTGACTGTCATCAGCATCTCCTTGTGTTGTATCTCCTTCTTCCGTGGGTTGTGTTGTATCTCCATCTACGGTTCCTTCTGTTAGAGGAAATATTGAACATAATATCAGTTAATACATGTCAAATAAGCTACACTAATAATGAAACAATGTAGGAAAATCATTTTCATCAATCCTTCCTAATTAAGGGAGTTAGAGAAAGATATCCTTCTAAACCTTTCACTTTTTGAGGGATGATTTAACAGAATGTACAGTATATACACACTGGTGTCAAAAAGACCTTTCAAGGAAGTGATGGTGCAACAATTCCCCTACTCTCTAAAACGATTCCTCCCCACCCCTTAAACAAAAATACACAAATATGCACACAAATTGGGTTAAAGGATTAGTTCAGTGGTCAAGCATGTCCATCTTATATGAAAGAGGACTTTAAAAAAAAAAAAAGTGAAGAAAGCATTGCAATTTTTTTTTTCATTGAGGAGATATTCAAGTTTAAAGTTTGGTATCATTTCTGTAGAAATGACTGAAATCAGACTAGTTGTGATGTCACAGCCTCAGATTCCTCAGTCTAGATGTATTTTAAAGAAGGTTTATTTAATTTTTTAACTATTTAAATCATTTTCCCTCAAACTTTCTTTAGGTGGTATATTATAAATACCATTCCTAGATTCAGTTTTACTACTTTTTTGACATTGAGGAATGTGAGGCAATGACATCACAACTAGTTTGATTTCAGTCGTTTATATACAAATGATACCAAACTTTAAACTTGAATATATCCTTAACGGAATAAGATTCTGCAACACTTTTTTCCCCATTTTGCTTCTTTTGAAGTCCTCTTTCATATAAGATAAACATGCTTGACCACTGAACTAATCCTTAAATGTTTATTTGGAACCTACATAAGCACTTGGTTGTCCATCTCCATGCCCTTGTCATTCAACATAGAATAAATTGTACTCGTCATGAGTGTCACACACATGGAAACTCTTTAGATCTATCACTGCTGGAGTAAGGTTTCTAACACATTTGGGCAATTGCCACACCTTGCCCCTATAGCAAGCCACTAGAGCTGTGACCGTTTAGCGTGTACACGCTACACGCTCACAAATCTTTGTAAATGTTTACTAAATACTTCATTGTGAGTAATCGTTTTTCAGTCAGTCTTGCCATTGAAAATCAATATAATCATTCATGATTCAAATCACACACACATTCGGCTGACAAAATTCCAATCAATGACTTTTTACAAACTGTAAACTGGAGGATTAGCATAATCCTTTTTAAATGTGAGATTCACAAATGCACAGTAATCAACTATGAATGAGGATATTACGCACTTTGATTTCACCGAAATCTGAGTAGACTAACTTGTGAAATGCACTGTGAATGTGCAGCAGTAAACAGTGAAACTAACAATACGCCTAACGTTAGGCCATTACAAGACTTTAAATCCCATGCAATCAAGGCCCATTTTACAAGCTGTTAAATCGACCAACAAACAGTCAAAATACTTAAATCATGACAATCAGTACATTTACATGTAAATATTACCTGATGAGTCAAATAAAGTTTGCAAGAAAAAAAAAAACATATTGCAAAATAAACAAACGTAAAAAGGTTTTGACAGAACTGAAATTATAGGTGCTTCGCAAAGGTGGCGGTCATTTTTTTCGAGAGGACTGATATTTCAGAACTTCCGGGGTGGTGGCGTAGTTTTGAAATGTTTAACGGCGAGGTATCATAGGCCTAGTATGCAAGATTTTTACAGTGGATCTTTGAAAGCCGTAGCGAGTAAGGCAAAAAAGTTACGCGATGTTGAGTTTAAATGACATTGAAAGAAAGTTATTTGTTCTTTCTAAACTGAATTTCCATGCATATTTTCCATAAAAATGATGATTTATACTGCAGAAGTAAACTTTTTATAATTTGGAAAGCAAAACTTGAGCGTTTATTTGGGCAATGGAGTCAAAACTTTTGCCATACTATGTGCGCGATTTTTTTTACTTCGCGTTTTAAATTTGGAGCAATTTTAGTGTATTTCCGAAAATTACGGTACTAAACGCATGTAAACAATACACCTTGCTTTTTTTGGCGTGTACACGTTTACTTAAATCCCTAAACGTTCACAGCTCTACAAGCCACCCATGAGGACAGAATCTCATTCACATGAAGGGTGGGTGGGAGTTTCAGGGGTTACATCCCGTGCACTATACCATTGAAATAGATGTTCAACATTATGAATTTTTGTAAAGAACAAAGAAACCTGTTGTCTCTCCGCCACCTTCATCTCCTGCAGTCTGTTCCCCTTGAGGCTGCTCCTCATCTTGACCCGTCTGTTCCCCTTCTTCACCATCCTCCTTAGCCCCCTCTTCACCATCTCCTTCCCCCTCAGGGTTCTCTACCCCTTCTTCTGCATCCCCATCCTCCTGCTGTGCTAACTCTGCTGCAGGGTTGTATAAACTGATGGCTTGAATTTCTCCGGCTCTCCACTTTGGTACGGTCATGGTCTGGGCCTCCTCCTCCTCGGTGTCTCCACCTTGTGGCTGTCAAAAGGATAAGTACAGATCGTCAAACTAGGTGTGGTGCTCTTCAAGTTCTTTACAAAAAATGCACATATCTAATTTTGTTGAACAATGTTTACTTTTCTATTTTCTTTTAAATCCCTTAAGAGTGGACGAGTGATGGCACCCACTTTGTACAGTCTGTATAGTGAAAAAAGTTGATATGACAAGTATCAGAGCTATGTACCCTTTGACTGCTGCAGGCTAGTGTTATTTGTTAGAGTATGGGCCACCAATAGTCATTATGGGCCTGGGGGGTTGTTGTACACATGGCCCCTTTTGGTAAGCAATAGTTGATTACACGGCTGTTCAAAGAAGTGACAGATCCCAGATTTTCACAAATTTAAAAGGACCCTCCATACATTACAAATGATGAAAAACAAAAGAAAAGTAATCTTTTTGACCACCCAAAACCTGATACTGCCTATTTTTTTAACGAACGTCCCTTTTAACGGACCTCCAAGCCCCATAGGATCCAGGACAACACCCCTCCCCTTTTCAGTGGTACTGCGCTCAAGGATCTGTACAAATACATGAGTGGACACTGCCTGCAATAGCATCATCATCCTCCTTAATACACTCAAACATTTATAACTTCCAGAAACATCCCTGGAGATCAAACTAGAATACTGATTTTTGCCTCCCCAAAAATAGGTAAAAGAACAATCATCAAAATAAACTTTCTTCAATCACCTTCAATCAAAGCAATATTTGGGTCACTCTTAACCTTCCAATTTGTACAACATCTTGATTTATGATTGGTGGCCTAAATTCCATGGCAACAAAATGTGACTTGTAGGAAATGGAGCATGAAAAAGGAGATTTGTGGACTGGATGAAGCAACCAAAAGGGGGGAACCAAAACTGATGAAAGATGAAAAATGTCCACTTTGCTAAATAGACCTTGAAATTCAAAATATGGCCAAGGATGGAAATTGATAAGATGATTGTTTGCATTCTGAACAATGGTTGAGGTACAGTTGAAATAGAGCATACAGAGCAGAAATGAATGAATGATGTATGCCTTCATCAATCATGAAATATTTGTGTCAGAACACTGCCCTTCTTCATAATGATGAAAACATCATTTCAGTTTGCTTGAAATCTTTTAAATGAAATTCCTATTAATTTTATGGAAAAATATGTCAGTTGTGTACCAGATATAATACACATGTTGGCTGCTAAACATGCTATTTGTACACAGGTAACAAACAATCTTGTATTCAAAAGGATGAAAACATTTAAAGACTGAAAGACAGAAATGACAGATACTTGAAAAAAGCTCCTTTGATGGAAACCAGAAAATAACTTTTTGTTTTATTTTTTTCTAAAAAAATGCATGAAAGATCTAGCAGAGCCTTGCATGATTTTAAGAGACAACACCTGTCTCATGACTTGGGAGGAACATTACACCAAACTAGATAATGTAAACCAGGGATATTATTTTGGGAGGGGGCAGGGACATGTTTTTTCCCCACACTTTTAGAGAGAAGTTAAAAAATAAAAACAAAATTTTGGAAAAACTTGTATTTTTGCCTTTACTGGTAAAACATTAATCTTCATGGTGGCATGGGTGGTGATCAACCATCTTCCAAACAAGCCCCCCTGTGCCTTCCCCCACTTGGTGCTGTAAAATTATGACTCTGATGTAATCTTACAGAAAATAATATCAATTACCTAACAGGGAGACTGAATGAATAGACACTAGACAATATCAAGTAGCAGAGAGACTAGATAATGTGAATTAACAGACTAGATAATCTTACCTAGCAGCAAAAATAGATTACAAATTGACATAAAGATCATATAATATTGACTAAAAGCAAGAATAGATCATGTAAACTAACAGACTAGATAGTGTAGACTAAAAGGGACAAGATAATGTAATGTGCATTTGTAATTTAAAGATATTAACTAAAAAGATCATGTAAATTAACAGACTAAAAGACTAGGAGGGACTAGATAAGATCATTTGTAATTTTATTAACTAAAAGCAATAAACATATAAATTAACAGACTAGACAGTGTAGACTAAGAGGGACTAGATAATGTAATGTGCATTTGTAAATTGACATAAAGATCATATAATATTGACTAAAAGCAAGTGTAGATCATATAAACTAACAGACTAGACAGTGTAGACTAAGAGGGACTAGATAATGTAATGTGCATTTGTAAATTGACATAAAGATCATATAATGTTAACTAAAAGCAAGTGTAGATCATATAAACTAACAGACTAAACAGTGTAGGCTAAGAGGGACTAAATAATGTAATGTGCATTTGTAAATTGACATAAAGATCATATAATATTGACTAAAAGCAAGTAAAGATCATATAAACTAACAGACTAGACAGTGTAGACTAAGAGGGACTAGATAATGTAATGTGCATTTGTAATTTGACATAAAGATCATATAATGTTAAGTAAAAGCAAGTGTAGATCATATAAACTAACAGACTAAATAGTTTAGGCTAAGAGGGACTAAATAATGTAATGCATTTGTAAATTGACATAAAGATCATATAATTTGTAAGAGCAAGTAAAGATCATGTAAATAACAGAAAGATCTAAGAGGGACTAGATAATGTAATGTGCATTTGTAACATAAGAGCAATTAAAGATCATGTAAATTGAAACTAACTAAGAGGGACTAGATAATGTAATGTGCATTTTGACATAAAGATCATATAATATTAACTAAAAGCAAGTGTAGATCATGTAAACTAACAGACTAGATAGTGTAGACTAAGAGGGACTAGATAATGTAATGTGCATTGATGTAGATCAATTGGATTGGAAATTATTGAATAATAAATCGAGTTACTTCAAATTACCTGTTCTACAGGAACATACTGTCCAAGCTGTTCACACCCAATGTCAAACACATACTTTCCTTTCCCTTGGGGCTGCAAAAAAAAACCACATTAATGTCTTATTATTTGACATCCATAACAGAAAATATTAAAACTTCACAACTTTAGTTTCCTGCAAACGGTTAAATTAGACATCACTGATGTGGTAGCTCAACCTATAGTTAAATCAATGGGGTAATTTTTCTCTAGGTCTTTGTTGTATATAATGAATTCAAAGGTTGTGAATGCATTCAATGTAAGGTTGTGTACTGATGAAGAAAGTGGGTTATATTTGTGGTGGGATATTCCATTAACTTTTTTGGGACATCATATTATTACTTCAGGGGTGCCCCCTGTGCTACACCTAATAAAGGCAAGAGATATTCAACTTGGCATTGTAAAATTGAACTGGTTCCTCACATTGTCTTAATATGTGTCATCCATATCCTCATTGAACTATGTTTTCTATAGAATTGTAATGCTATTGTGGGCCTTTGAACATTTTAAACATTGACAATATTTGAAAATAATACCATCACTTTAAACTTCATTACTGAATATGATTGGGCGGTATAATGCTTTTTCGGTGCATACTGGTAAGAAACTGTAGACCATGGAGAGGGCAATGGGAGCAAACCTGTAGCATTTTTTCAAATAAATGAAACACTAATGGCTTAATTTTCGAAGGAAATATAAATGCACTGAATAACAAGAACTGCTGGAAGGACAGTATGCTAGACTATTTAAAGAAATAGGGTAGCAGGAGTAGATGTTGCATTATAATTTTTTGTCTGGGGTATTTGCTTACTACAAGCACTTGATTTTTGGCATATTTTGTCAATTTTCTGTCGTATGTACAGGGCACTGCGTAATGTACAGGGCACTGCGTAATGTACAGGGCACTGCATAATGTACAGGGGGTAATGTACAGGCGTAATGTACAGGGCACCGCGTAATGTGCGTGAATGTACAGGGCACTGCATAATGTACAGGACACTGCATAATGTACAGGGCACTGCGTAATGTACAGGGCACTGCGTAATGTACAGGGCACTGCGTAATGTACAGGGCACTGCGTAATGTACAGGGCACTGCGAAATGTACAGGGCACTGCGAAATGTACAGGGCACTGCGAAATGTACAGGGCACTGTGCGCTAGTGAAGCTTGCATCATTTGCCACGCTCCAAGCTTGCTTTTACACATACAACACAATGCAGGAGGAAAGTAGAATCCTAGCTAATGATATCGTTGACAATTGACAGCCTGCATTTAAAACAACATCAAAACTTTCACGTACACTGTATATGTATATACTGACTATATGTACTAGCGCATGTGTTTATGTACAGTACTTGTATGGACATGTTGAATCATTCTTTAGTCTCATAGTTGTATCATTTTTCTTTTATTTATTTTGAGTAATTCAAAATCATTAATGAAAAACTCTGGCATTAAATTTAACATGCTATATCTAAATTTTATGATGCAGGTACAACATGTGTCATAAGTATTTTCAGCCATAGTGTAATATACGACAAATTTGTTGTTAAAGCGAACCCTGAGCTGGGGCAGATGATTTCAAATTATTTAAGCTTTTAAAGATGCCCTTACATTTTCATTTGCTTTATAATTTTCACAACATTTTAAATGTCACTAAAAGCTTTAAAATATCTTTGAGCTTTCATAGAGATATTTTAAGACAAAAAAAATCTTAAGGTTACCTGACCCATGCAGTAACTCAGAAAACATGTAAAAGGTAGCAGTCTTTATAACTATAATGCCTCTTTTAGTTCTATCAATTGAACAACAAAGACTTGCCAATGTCAATGAAAGAATGTCATGAGCCCCCTTTCCAACCTGTACCCTCCCCCAACCCCTACACATTCCCAGAACTACATTCTGGATTGTAATACAACTTCCAATTTAAGAAATTACGTGTGTCAAGCAAAGTCAAGCAACATCAAAAATGTGAAATAACATTATAGCCAAATTTTGCAAAACAATATTGCTTAAAGTATGACAAACTAGACATTGGAAATGATACAAATCCCCTCACCACTAATAATGCATATTCCAGACTGTCCCACATTCCATCCCAACCTGTTCATAATGTCAAGTCATGCATATACTTCATGCAATCGCACCTGAAAACCAGATACTGTATGTCATTTCACCACTTGCATGACCCACATACTGAAATCCAGATGATATCCCACCACATGCAATTCCACTGTCCCACATGTCAACCCACCCTGTTCCACATGCTGACCCACCCTGTTCTACATGCCACCCCACCCTGTTCTACATGCCAACCCACCCTGTACAACAATGCATCCTGACCAACATCCCACACCACCCTGCCTTACATACAATTCCACCCTGTCCCACATGAAATCCCACCCTCATTTTAATTCCTTCAGCTACTTTATCATCATGACATCTTCTACCCCACATTCCACTTATTTTTTATATTTCTGAAACCCCTAATTTAAAATTCTTTGGAAGCTAGGAAACTTTTATTTGTTTATAACTTTATTCATGGCAAGACAAACATTTGTATTCCTATTCATGTCAATATCATAAAACTAGAAATGTGAGTCTCGCCTGCCATATATTTTTGATCTCAGGTCAAACATTTTGCAGCAAAGTCTATTTGTATGCAAATAACCTAATTAATATACACACTATAACTCACCATTAAGTGTAAACAATGCTCTTAACATATATGTATGATCATTTGTTTAAGAGAAATCACCACACCCACTTCAAATCAAGAGATACCACAGATACATATATTTTCATTGCTATGCAAATAAGCTAATGAGTATGCATAACCACCCAATCATGCTCAACTGAAGAATACCAATGTCCTCTAGCACTGAACCAACTTATTATCTCAGGTTAATCATTTTGTACAAAAGTCTATTGTTATGCAAATAACCTAATTAATATGCACACTACACCTCACTATTGAGTGTAGACAATGCTCTTCACATACATGATCATTTGTGTAAACAAAATCCTCACATCCACTTTAATTTAAGAGATATCATAGATACAAATATTTTCATTGTTATGCAAATGCTAATTGTTATGTGCACACAACCTCCTAATCATGCTCAACTGAACAGTACCAATGCCACCTACCACTGTACCAAGCTATTATCGCAGGTTGAATATTTTCAACAAGTCTATTGTTATGTAAATAACCTAATTAATATGCACACTACACCTCACCATTGAGTGTAGACAATGCTTTTCACATATATGATAATTTGTTTTAACAAAATCCCCACTCCTGCTTTAATTTAAGACATATCATAGATACAAATATTTTCATTGTTATGCAAGAAGCTATTTAGTATGCACACACAGCCCCCCCCCCCCCCTCATCATGTTTATTTGAACAGTACCCATGTCCTCTACCCCTGTGCCAAAGTTACATGAATGTAGGTACCATTTATAACTTAAGTTATGCGCTCATGTTAAATATTTTGTACGAAAGTCTATTGTTATGCAAATAACTTATTTAATATGCACACTGTGACACATCACCTCACCATTAAGTGTAGACAATGCTCTTCACATATATGATCATTTGTGTAAACAAAATCCCCACTCCCACTTTAATTTAAGACATATCATAGATATGAATATTTTATTGTTCTGCAAATAAGCTAATTAGTATGCACACACAGCCCTAATCATGCTCAATTGAACAGTACCCATGTCCTGTACCCTTATGCTAAGTCACATGAATGTACACCATTCATAAGTTATGAAAACTTAAACCAAAAACTTTCACCAAAACTTTAACCTAACAAATATTTTCATTGTTATGCAAATAAGCCAATTAGTATGCACACACAATCCTCCAATCAGGCTCACTTGATCAATACACATGTCCTCTACCCCTGTGCCAAGTCACATGAATGTACACCATTCGTAACTAAAGTTATAAAACTTTAACCAAATTTGTTACCAGATGCTGACATCGACGCCGATGCTAGGGGTAGTTAGCTCCACTATTCTTCAAATAGTAAAGCTAAAAATAGGCTTATAAAAAAAAATTATAAGCTGTTTTGTTTTAATTAGAGCGTGCGATTTAATAGCTATGCCAACCTCTTCTGATCAAAGTTATATGAGGGAAATGGTCAACATGACCATATCACGTGGTGAAAAATACATTTTCCCAACAAACAAAAACTTTACGGCAATGGGGGGAAAATGATTTCATGTTGATGTTTGAGCACACAAATATTCTTCTAACAAAAGTTATGAGCTGTTTTGTATAAATCATAATGTGCAGGTAAATGGTAATTCCAACCTCTCCCTGTCGATTATCGAAGTTAAAGGAGGGGGACAGTCAACCTGACCAAACCACATGAAATCCAGATGACACCCATCACATACCATTCCGCCCTGTCCCACATGTCAACCCACCCTGTTCCACATGCCAACCCACCTTAATCCACATGCTGACCCACCCTGTTCCACATGCAAACCCACCCTGTTCTACATGCCAACCCACCCTTCTAACATGCCAATACATCCTGACCAACATCCCACCCCACTCTGCTCTACATACAATTCCACCCTGTCCCACATGAAATCCCACCCTCATCCTAATTCCTTCAGCTACTTTATCATCATGTCATCTTCTACCCCACATTCCACTTATTGTTTATATTTTCCAAACCCCTAATTTGAAATTCTTTAGAAGCGAGGAAACTTTTGTTTAGAATTTTATTCATGGCATGACAAACATTTTTATTCCTATTCATGTCAATATCATAAAACTGGAAATGTGAGTCTCGCCTGCCATATATTTTTGATCTCAGGTCAAACATTTTGCAGCAAATTCTATTTTTAGGCATATAACATAATCAAGATGCACACTATACCTCACCATTAAGTGTGAACAGTGCTCTTAACATATACTGTATGATCATTTGTTTAAGCAAAATCACCACACCCACTTTAAATCAAGAGATACCACAGATACAAATATTTTCATTGCTATGCAAATAAGCTAATTAGTATGCACACTACACGTCATTATTGAGTGTAGACAATGCTTTTCACATATATGATCATTTGTGTAAACAAAATCCCCACACCCACTTTAATTTAAGAGATATCATAGATACAAATATTTTCATTGTTATGCAAATGAGCTAATTGTTATGTGCACACAACCTCCTAATCATGCTCTACTAAACAGTACCAATGCCACCTACCACTGTACCAAGCTATTATCTCAGATTGAATATTTTCAACAAAAGTCTATTGTTATGTAAATAACCTAATTAATATGCACACTACACCTCACCATTAAGTGTAGACAATGCTCTTCACATATATGATCATTTGTGTAAACAAAATCCCCACTCCCACTTTAATTTAAGACATATCATAGATATGAATATTTTTATTGTTCTGCAAGGAAGCTAATTAGTATGCACACACAACCCTAATCATGCTCAATTGAACAGTTTTCATGTCCTGTACCCTTATGCTAAGTCACATGAATGTACACCATTCATAAGTTTTGAAAACTTTAACCAAAAACTTCCACCAAAACTTTAACCTTACAAATATTTTCATTGTTATGCAAATAAGCTAATTAGTATGCACACACATCCTCCAATCAGGCTCACTTGATCAATACACATGTCCTCTACCCCTGTGCCAAGTCACATGAATGTACACCATTCGTAACTTTAATTATAAAACTTTAACCAAATTTTTTACCAGATGCTGACCTCGACGCCGATGCTAGGGGTAGTTAGCTCCACTATTCTTCAAATAGTTGAGCTAAAAATAGCTTAATAAAAATTTCATCAGCTGTTTTGTTTTAATTAGAGCGTGCGATTCAATAGCTATGCCAACCTCTTCTGATCAAAGTTATATGAGGGAAACGGTCAACATGACCATACCACGTGGTGAGAAATACATTTTCCCAACAAACAAGACTTTAAGGCAATAGGGGGAAAACGATTTCATGCACTTTCATCAAAAGTTGTGAACTGTTTTGTAGAAATCATAATGTGCAGGTAAATGGTAATTCCAACCTCTCCCTGTTGATTATTGAAGTTATAGGAAGGGGACAGTCAATCTGACCAAACCACATGGTGGGAAAATATGTTTTGTTAACAAAAAAGGACTTATTGGGTTCCTGAGGTTAATGAGGTCATGTATACCTTTACATTAATTTGATTGAATTATCACACATGCATATCATTGCTTCTAGCTATCTATTATACATATGAAGCACTTTTAGGGCAAGCATCTTTTTATGAAATAACACAATTCATGCAGGAGGTATGGTACCTCCATCCTGGCCTCGATTCATGCACTCTCAAGCGTGTCTATGAGACTTGTAAATAAATGATCTAATTGACCGACAGGTGTACAATGCCACATTACGTCATGGAAAACATAATATCCCGACAGATATGCCCATGTACAAACAATACTGATACGTAAATAAATCCCAATGTACGCCCAGGGATCCAATATTTAGACAACTCCCTGGTTAGACAGACAAGAAAACTGTTCCCCAGGTAATGTGTTGGAATGCTTTCCACATGGCATGTCTACTGATAGACTTTCACCAGCCCAGCTATAATCAATTGCACCGACAATTGTGGGAATTGAGAAGTATTTCCATATTTAAAAAAAATAATTGTTACAGGAGATTTTACTCTTAGAACATGCTTTATGAGCAGAAAACAACATATTGCGGGATGTTGATTTGTCTTCTCGCAATCATTCTGCTAGCACTTGAGTTCCAAGAATAAAAAGCACAAACAGAGAAATGTTTCAATAGAAATCAAGAAGTAACTAACAAATCCTTTCATTTGTACACAGCATGTGTTGACATTGTATAGCACAATGGTACATGTGTGATACTCCAGTCCCTTGTGCAGTTAGGAAATCCTCTTGATTGAGATATACATATCATGAATCTCAATCGGGTGAAACTCTGTAAGGTATTATGTTCAAGTGCACCTTGTATACCTCAATCAGGGCAAGCACCAAATACAAACCAAATTAGTTCATATATGTAAGGCATACATCTCCATTGAGATGTCGTATTAGTGTTAAGACATTTGTCTTTATTTATGGTAAGCAATGTTGTAATTATTTTTGTAGAGACTGCGATCGTTTTTGCAAAAAATAATCGAAAAACATTTTCTTTTAGTGAAAATTCCTTGAAATAGACCATTGAAAATATTTTTCATCACTCAGAATGAAATTCCATGATTTTCCATGACTTTTGATAAGGGTTCCTTGTATTCCCTGACTTTCAAAGCCTGGAAAATATAAAGTAAAAGTTCCATTACTTTCCAGGTTTTCCCTGACGTGTACGGACACTTATAATATGCAGCTCCTACTCCTCATTCAGCCATTGAGAAAAATGACAATGGTTGAATGGCATACACCATCCTTCGGAGGGGACGTTAAGCTGTTGGTCCCAATGGCACGACAGTCAATCCCTGCCTGGTTCTCTGAACACTATTTTAGAAGAGAAGCGTGAAAACGCGGTGTTTGTTCACTTCCCGTCCTGGCCCAATCAAATCCATGTTCCTGTGTGCCGATTCATTGGCAGCAGGAGATCTTGACTGAAGGCACTGTGATCTAAATGGAATGGTGCAGTGCAAAAGCCTATAAAGAAACAAACAATATACGGAAGGAAGGGGGAGTTTGATACTGACACTGGCCAGTGTACAATTACATTTTTTTTTTTTTTTTACGACCAGCATGTGTTTTAAAAATGTTTATTTGAAATGTATGAGCCAAATAGATATCTCTGATACCCCAGCTGTATTGATCTATTATTTATTTGAGCTAACTTAAGCTCATTAATTCATTATTGTACTTATATAATGTACATCGGCTAACATATTTTCTTTTTTGTACACGCTAGTAAAGGTCCCCACCATGCATACAGTCAGGTAACCGATGGACAGAAAGAAAAATTACTTCTAATGAAAAGTAGTTCCTTAATTTCTTGAAATGTCAATTATACGACTCATGATCAATAATAGAAACACTTTTTATTCCACAAACGACACTGCCCAGTATTTGATTATATTCCATAAACGGTTTCAGTAACAAATTCTTTACCATCCTCTCTAGTAGCTGGCAAAAATAAAAAAACATTTTTGGTCATTTGAAAATCTTGTCAAATGAAAAACATCCTTGCATTTGAACTGCGGCCTTTTTACTCTAGGAACTATATAACAGGTATAATCTATGTATGTAAATAAGGTATCATGTAAAGGGTCCTCGGGAAAGGTCCGCAAAAAGTATCAATACCATCTACACTTTCAGCCAATCAGTGATAATTTATGTATGTAAATAAACTATCATCTAATGGGTCCACAAAAAGTTATAATATACATATATATATATATATATACATATATATGTATATATATATATATATATATATATATATATATATATATATATATATATATATATATATATATATATATATATATATATATATATATATATATATATATATATATATATATATATATATATATATATACATATATATATATATATATATATATATATATATATATATGTATATATATACACATATATATGTATATATATATATACATTTATACATCTATATCTATATCTATCTATCTATCTATCTATCTATATACATATATATATATATATACATATATATATATATATATATATACATACATATATACATACATACATACATATATACATACATACATACGTACATACATACATACATACATACATACATACATACATACATACATACATACATACATACATACATACATATATATATATATATAAATATATATATATATATATATATATATATATATATATATATATATATATATATATATATATATATATATATATATATATATATATATATATACATATATATATATATATATATTCATATATACTTTGAGCCAACCAACTCATTTCAGCTGATTCTCTGCTGTGATACAGGTGGCAATGGACTATTGCATCACATTTTATAATAGCACTGGAATGGATATTTCCATTGCTGGTCCTAACTAACGCATTGTGAACAGCCAACAGATTTTCCGAAACTGAACTTGACATCCTTGAAATATTTTGATCCTTTTAAATCTGATTTTTTTTTTTACAGATATTGTCATACAGAATTATAACATACACATGAAAATGAAATGGGGGCAAAGGAATGAAAACTTGTTGAGAAAATATTAGACTGTTTTTCTTGCCGATCTTATCTTGAATGGGTTATCAAACAACATGATGAACTTCCAAAGCTATTAAAAACTTGCCTTTTAATCCCTCCTCATAAAACCACAATTCAAAATGAACGCCCCTCAAATCCACTTAAGTTTTAGTTGCAAATCATCAGCATGAATAGGCTTCATTCAGCACAATCTCATCCTCACTTTGCTTGAGTGCACTTTTTACACAAAAGCTGCATGTATGCAGTAGGATAAGTTGATAAGTGGTCAATTTACATAACATTAAGGCTTTGTGTATGGTCTGCCACTGGAGCAGTTGTGGTTTTGTCTTACTGATTTAAGAAAAGGATATCATATATCAGGGTTTGAAATATAATCTCCCGATCAAAATGTAGAAAACAGTCGGGACTTGTGGGGTAAAAGCGATAGCATGATAAGTTCGTAATGAAGCTACTAGTTAAGTGATGCAAAATATGTGAAAGTTCATTCTTGCGTTTGTATTTTATTTCGTAGAAACGATCCTGCGATGTCATCATCCTCTAGCATACGATGCTATTGTAACTTTGGTTTTCCCAGCCGAAAGTTGCCATTCAAAGTTAATACAAACTTTTTTATTCAAATTACTACAATTTTTTTAAAGTGAAGGTTAAAAAACCAAACCCATTAATAAGCCCAGTTGCTATCACACCAGAATGAAACATTTGTGGATGCAACATAATTTGCGTTTCACAATGCATGTGCTTGTATTGAAATCACACAAAACTTTCTCATAAAGGCCATCCCTAGATAGATAGTGTATAAGTTTAACATTCTAACCCCCGGGATACAATGTAGCAAGCCATGGACAATATGGCTTACTATACCATACAAGATTCACCGATATTTGACTGGATAAACATTACAATACGGATTGCTCCACTTGATATTGGGTTACCCAAAACGACTTCTTTAAGCCTCAGATTGCTGTTTCTCGCTGTATACGGTATGCCCAAGACCTGGCTGTGTAAATGTACTAGAAAAAGATTTTCTTGTGATTGGGAGGTACTGTACCCGATTACTGTGATTAGATGACAAAATTTTGATGTGTGATTGACGGGTTATCAGTACTGCGCTAGCTGCGCTAGCTGCGCTGAGGGAACTATTATTAGAAACATGATTAATAGATGCAACGCAATGAAGTGCTAGGGTTTAAAATAGGTAGAAAATTGCACTTTCTGAGGCTGTAACTCACAAATTACACTGATAAACCTGTAGTTGATTGACAGCCTGAACAATCATGAAAAGATCTTGGGTGACCCAAAATTTGAAGAACAAAACTGCTCAAACAATGGAGGAGATGCATTTTTAAAGAAAATTGCTACAGGCATGGGGACTCATGTACGATAACCTCAACTCACTCTTTGAGTGTGGGTTGAGCTAAAAACTTGAAAACAAAGATTATTTTGGACATACAAGAAATGTGGTTTAAAAGAAAAGTCCTCACTTCTCGGTTTAGTGCTACTTTAACGAATGCAAAAACAAAGCCTCTTTCTACCAAGTTAATGAAGCAGAGGATTGAATAATTATGAGTTTAAATTACGAAATAAAAAGGGTTACCACTTTGACATCAAATTTGCATATCTTCTTGATTAATTAGGCTGTAATATTCAGAAACCTGTAATTGACTAATTACTAAGTATTTAACGAATTACAAATTTTCAGTCATATTTTCTGTAGAAACCTAACAAAGCCTTTCCTTCTAGGTTCTCAAAGACCTGATTGATGAGATATCTTCAGCATGTTAACAGCGAAGATGAAATAGTGCCAGAGAGTTTCCACCCTAAAGAATAGTGCATTCTAAGAGATGGTCATGCCAATATTCCACCCCTACATCAATAGATCATTTCACTTTGCAGCGCCCTCACTGTTTATTGGTCTTAAATTTGAACATTTAACAGACTGATATTGTAAAAAAAATTCGAAAGCTTCAAATGGTGTCGCGTGCATGATCAGATTAACACACAAACTAGTGCACAACTGTGTATTATGTGTGCACAGTATTCATGCAACTAGAAAACTCGTACTCAAAAAACAAGACGGATTTAGATTTGATATGTTTTTTAACATGCTGGACGAAAGGGCGCTCATTTCCTATGCTAATTAAGAGGTATAAAAATACAGTAGATTGGATGAGCGGTGAGCTCGATTCATAATAACTCTTACCTGGTCAGCTATCCAGCCTCCTTGGTACCTGTGGTTGGCATGTATGAGCTCTCCTGACCCCTCTCTCTTTCCCCCTACCCACAAACCAACGTATCTAGATCCGGTATCCTTGTAGGTGTAGACCCCTTGACCGTGTCGCAAATGGGACTGCCATTCACCTTCATAGATGTCACCATTGGGGTAAGTGTACACCCCATAACCATGCCTCTGGTCATCTACCCAATTTCCTGAAGAACAAAATGAAAAATATGTAAACTTGTCATTTTCTAAACTTTTGGTATTGCTATTATTACTATCCCATCACAGTGTATAAACAGAGCTTTTGGCGATTTGTAAAATAGGAACTGTGTGAAAATGTTTTTTTCTTACAAGATGTGTTACAATTAAGTATAACATTGCAAATATGGAAATCAGTTGTCTCTACTAACCTTTTTTTTTATCATATTCCTTTTTTCAGAGTGAAATGCAATAATGAAAAACTCAATTTTAAATTACAGGAATATGGTCAAATTGAAAAGAATGTGCAAAATATCATACAATTTGAACAATAATGATCACCTGCATGAGTTAGGCTCATGCCTTTGATCTGTTGGTAAGGCATTTTAGCCAGCATCATTTGAAATCAGCCTGGTTATATTAACGGTCTCACATTCATTCCAGTAGTACCACCAGGGTCCTTTGAAGATACTAGTACTACTCAAAGGTAGCATTGGGAAGATTACATGAAAATCCTTTGTTTTTTAATCTTCTACCACAAGATTTATCTATTCACATAATCAATTAGAATATTATTAAGCAACTTTTATAGAATAAAAAATGTATGCCAATATTGATATGAAATATTGAAAATAGCAACAAGTCCCACCCACATTACTTATTGAAAACATGCAATTGTGTGATGTCATCAGTTGGAAAACTCTCTATTTTATACACAAATCCTTTGTTTCATAATCTTCTACCGCAAGAGTTATCTATTCACATAATCAATTAGAATATTATTAAGAGACTTTTATAGAATGCAAAATGTATGCCAATATCAATATGATATATATGATTTTTTGCAATAAAGGGAGTGTAGTTAGCCTAGTGGTTAGGGTGTGGGTCTCGTACTCAAATGGTACCGGAATCAAATCTCAGCTGTGCTGTGTGTCCTTGAGCAAGACACTTTAACCCCTTTGCTCCATTTCACTCGGCTGTGAAATGAGTTTCGGCTAGGGAGTAAAGCTATGATGGACTGGTGTCCCATCCAGGGGTCATCAAGTACTCTCATTTGCTTAGCACCATGAGAACCAGGTATTTGCACCTGCTCTATAACCCTCAAGGCTTGATGGGATTGAACTTTTTTGTATATGATTTATACATACACCTGAACATCGTACAAGATTCTACAAGTTGAAGTGAACAAGGCAATATATTTGATGATAATATAATGTAATATATATCAATATTAAAGGCAGAAAACAAAATATTAAATCTTGATATTTGGAACATTTGGAACTTAATATTTGGAACATGTGGGGGAGACCCAAAGGAAGAAATGCTTGTCTAAATAAAGCCACCCAGGTATATTTTTGCTGCCACTGTTCAATCAGGGTCATAATTCCGGAGGGAATTGTCTTCCCATTTTCAGAAAGATTTTATTTAAATACATCCATTTTTGAAATAACATTGTCCTCACGCTTTGTGGTAGAAAAGCATGTTCGCTTCCACTTTGCCCTGGGTAGACTAAGGAATGACCAAAATGCATTACCTTCATACTTGGATCCATCAGGATAAATGAACGTGCCTGTCCCATGCTTCTTGTTGTGTTTGTATTCCCCGAGGTAGCGTGCTCCGTTCTTGAACTTATACACACCCTGAGAAGAAACACAAGTATGTTCTCCATAATATTCTTAAGTTGCATGCACTATAGGGAATAGTTACCATACTATTCTTGAGGTCAGGCATAACTATGGCGATTCTGAACATATCTCATTTTGAAACTTTTAAAACTTTTTTCACTACTGACAAGGTTTGTTTCCAATGAGACTTGTAACACATGCCAATTATTTGTCAGGGTATTTCATAAATATGAAGAAAAATATAAATCTAGGTTTATACAACAATAACATGTGCAATGGTTTAAGTCTGTGTGCTAAGATTATTGAAATGATTCTGTAATTCCTACTTGTTTACAGCAAAATAAGAATTTGGTTGAAATCACCATCAGAAGAGTTCTTTAAGGCCATATCGTATCATACAGCAATACCATCAAATCTTCTGATTTGAGCTCCCATTGACCCCCTCCCCCCACTCATTTAAGCTCCCATTGACAGTGACACCTCCCCCACCCCCAACAAAAACCAGAACCAAAAGGTGTTGTGTTTTCTTTTTTTTTCACAAGCTGACTGATTTGCAAAATTTGTATTAACTGTCATGTTGTTGCATATCATGAAATATTTGTTTCATGATATTTATTCATAAGCCAGACCAACCATTCAGATCAATAAAAATGTTTACATTAGCATTTGCACAATGATTAACATTATCATAGCAAGTATGATACAAAACAGTTGCTTTTGTAAGTAAGCTCTGCCTACTCATTAATATTTATGACATCACTACCACAACATTAGAACATACATAAACTATCTGTGTACCTGATATAGCATAAATCTTATATATTGTTCATGAAATACAGTATGGTGTTTAATTCATTTAGCACTTTCACATTAAGCCACGCCCACCATGCATAGTAATGACATCTACTGATAACATAAGCATGTACACAATAACTAACAAAATTATCATGCCCAATATGATGCAAAACGGACATACAGTTGCTCATTTATAACTTTTTCAAAACTTTGACTGTGAGCTCCGCCCACTGATCAAAATGCATGATATCACCATCAAAAAACAATAGAGCGCATCTACAGATCATGGGCTATCTGTGTATGGAATATGACATGAATCCAGATTACCGTTCTTGAGATACTCTTTTTACATGATCTTTTAAGCAAAATCATATTAAGCCCCGCCCACTATGCAGTGTGCACATTGATGAAATTCATCATTTTTACATCATGAAAATGTGCACACCAGCTAACATCATAATTATTTCAAATATGAAACAAAACTGACAAGCGGTTGTTAAAATATGAACATTTCAAGATTTTTACATTAAGCCCTGCTTATTTAATAGTATGCATGATATCACCACCAAAAACCATAGGGCACATCTACAGACCACAGGTTAGCTGTGTACCACATATGAATTAAATCTTATGTACAATTCTTGAGATACTAAGTTTATAAGCTCTTTTCAAGAAAATCATATGAAGCCCCGCCCACTATGCAAATTAATGAAATTCAAAGTTTTTACAGCACGAACATGTACACACCAGCTAACATCATAATTACACCAAATATAAAACAAAACAAACATGCCGTTGTTAAAATATGAACATTTCAAGATTTTTTACATTAAGCCCGCCTACTCATATATATGCATGACATCACCACCAAAAACAATAGGGCACATCTACATACCATGGGCTATATGTGTACCAAATATAACATGATTCCAGTTTATTGTTCTTGAGATACCGTGTTTACAAGCTTTTTTCAGCAAAATGATATTAAGCCCCACCCACTATGCATATTAATGAAATTCAACAGTTTTACGTCATGAACATGTACATACCAACTACTGTAACACCATGATTAGACCAAGTATGAAACAAAACAGGCATGTGGTTATTAAAATAAGAACATTTCAAGATATTTACATTAAGCCCTGCCTACTCATTAATATGCATGACATCACCATCAAAAACAAAAGGGTACATCTACGGACCATGGGCTATTCTTGAGATATCACATTGATGAGCTGGCTGTACATACACCCACACAAACACAGACATGCAAACACATGCCATCATGACTGCATATCTTCCTGATGCTATCGCATTGGAACCAAAATGTATTTTTTGACTTTTGCCTTGAGCTTTGAATAATCATTTATTACAACCCGCTTCTCACACAAAACTGTCAAAAAATGAATTATGAAACCACTGTGTAGCAGCTGTTCTTTTTTAGCTCACATTATCGAGCAACCCTCTCTGCTATTGGTCAATAATGATCTAAAAAGCTCACAACTCTGGGTTCCACAAAACTGACAGCTGAACAAATTGATAATCTTTACTAAAGCAAGGTATATACAGAACCGAAGACCTATATAAAGTATGTAATGAACTGAACCTGAACCCATATCTGGGAAACACAAGGGTGTTAATTGGCCTCTGTAAGTGATAAATGACTAACATTCTATTCTTATCACTTTTGGTAATTTGTACTTTGAACTTCTACTATCCATATCTTTGTCCCTTTGATATTTGATTGCTTGTATCAGGTGCGGTGACCCCTAATTTTTTTATCTGAGCAACATCGATGACGGGAAAATTCATTTCCCTTTGTATTAAATTAAAGTACACTTTTTCTTCAGCATCAAAATATTTTAAGTATAAATCCATGTAATTAACAGCATTTTGCAATTGAAATCCGATCTTTGCACACTAAATTATTCAAAATGATTTTTAAGGGCAAAATGACGTGTATATCGATAAATTCTATTTCATATTTATGGTTTTGGAGGGTCATTTACTCTTTGCCAAAAGTGATTCAAAATCTCAGTAGATCAGTTTTTGAGTTTGAAAATAGCACTTTCAGCTGTAAAATTATCCATTTGTAGACATTTCGATTTTTTACTTTATTTTTTACCTTTTTAATATTTTCATGTTTTGGAATCAAAAGCAATTTACACATTTCTACTTACAGCAACCTAGCTTGTAACCTGCAAACTTCCTTACCTTTGAACTAGAATCCCTTTTCCAAATTATTGCACTTTTCCTGAAGCTAATCATATGTTGAAACCCTTCCTCCATGTAAACATCTTCAAATTCCAATTAATTCATTTACAAGATGCTGGAAAATCAGGCGTTAAATGACAAATTGTGCACTGGCCCACAGAATGACAAATCATTACTGATTTATTAGACAATTTCACACAAATTAAGCAACCTTAGGCAAGAGACCACTGATGATCTTCTTTTCACCATTGGTGACAAGATCCTGTACCAGGCAACTTTAGATCAATTTAGCAATTTAGGCAAAAAATGAATGACAATATTCTCTTTCAACAAGGTGGTAAAGTCCTAAGCAATTCCCCATTCCCACTTGTTGAATCTATGGTGGAGTCAGTGTACTTCTTCAATACGTTATTATGTCATATATAACTTGTTGATATATTAACTCACCTGTCCATGCCTCTTGCCGTGTTCATACATGCCATCATATATATCACCATTAGGGAGGGTGGCCTTACCCTTGCCATGACGCTCTTCTTTCTCGTTCCTCTCTCCCTCATACTCCTACCAAGTAAAAAAAAATGCCACATAAATGATATAGAAACACATTTGATAAAATCAAGAATAGAAAGAGCGTTAGAGACATGGGTGGTATTTGCCTACTGAAAGTGGGGGACAAAGAAAAAAGTGGGGAGCAAAGTCAAAAGTGGTGGGCAAAGCCAAAAGTGGGAGAAAAGTCACAAGTGTGGGGGGAATTCACACTAAGATGGAAAAAATCACTATACAAAAGATACAAACTTAAAAAAAAGTGTGTGTGTGTTGGAAGGGGGAAGTGGTCCTCTTACCCCACTCAAATCACGCCTATGGTTAGAGACTTACAAGGGAAATAATATCCCTGTAAAAAAGGATCAATGTTATTGGTTGACTGAATTTTTTTGTCCTATACTTGTATTTTTGTTACAGTTTTGTCCATGGGCGGCTTACCATAGGGATACTTCCCTTACCCCCTCCCATCCAAGATTTGCTAATCATTGTAACTTTTTTCTTTAAAGAATACAAACATGCTTGCATTCTATATGTTTAATTAATAGGATGTTCCTTTATTGCCCCTCCACTGAGTCCACCCTCCGATCATGTTTTTAATATGTATACCCCTCCAATTAAAACTTCTTACAGCCACCTACTATATGATTTTGGCATTAAGTTTTTTGAGAGAGGAGAACGACTGTTTTAAACAAGATACGAAAGTGTCTCAGTGTTTTCTTTATTGTGATGCAAATAAGGTAAGTATAGGTTATAATATGCGAATACCGTATTTGACGTATTAAGCACCACTATTCTAATAAGCGCCCACACAAATTTTGTTTTGACTGGTCATAATTTATTTGATAAATTTGAAGACATTAAATAAGTTTTGTTACATTATTTGCTTATTTTGTGTCCGACGCTCACAATGTTTTTGTGATGGTCATTGAGGACTAGAATAGAACCAGTTCACACAATGCAGTTCGTATAGCACAGCATTTTTAAGTAGAAACTTTGGGCCTAAAAAGTCGGGAAATTTTACTATCATAAGCATCCCTAAGTGCTTAATATGTCGAATACGGAATGTTTAATAATGGTAATCCTTTTAATATAAAGCTTTTTGACAGTAAAGCTTTTTGACAGTAAAGCTTTTTGACAGTAAGGCTTTTTGACAGTAAAGCTTTTTGACAGTAAAGGTTTTTGACAGTAAAACTTTTTGACAGTAAAGCTTTTTGACAGTAAAGCTTTTTGACAGTAAAGCTTTTTGACAGTAAAGCTTTTTGACAGTAAAGCTTTTTGACAGTTAAAGCTTTTTGACACTAAAGCTTTTTGACAGTAAAGCTTTTTGACAGTAAAGCTTTTTGACAGTAAAGCTTTTTGACAGGATTGAGGCTAGAAAAGTTTTCTATAAACTAGTTGCCAGTTCCACCAATCTGATATAAAATTGATGTTGTAATGCTATGAATTTATGTGTTTTCCCATGATGTTAGTGAGTGGCAAAATGAATTAAACAAATAATAGATTTAAGTTGATATTTTTAAATGTGAAAAGTTACAAGGATTACCATGGGCAGCAATCATGACACATGGACAAATTTTGTGAACTTGATTTAAAGGTCTTGGTTCTTGGAATTATTTTGACTTTTTCCTCCTTTTTTTTTTAATATGGCTAATAAAGAGTAGATTTAAATTTAAAAGAATTGAAAGAAACATGAAAAATTATGTCCTTTTGTTTTGAAATAATGAATAATGACTTTGTGTGCCTCTATAACAGTTATGTAACTTGTACATGCCAATTTTAGGCTCATTTCTGACCTGTTTTGGCAGGAAGGGATATCTTAACATAATGAATGTAAACAATGCAAGTTCTCAAACTTTTTATCTCCAAGAAAACACTGTGCGGCTTGGGCGGAAACTAACACCGGAAGCGGAAACTAATGCATCTGAGTCAATCAGAGAGCCATCAGGATCCTACACTTTCATGTAAATACTAAAATTGAAATTTATAAGATATTTGCCACTGTTCCATGGAACATTACTTTCTCAAATGATTTCACTGTTCCAATAACAATTTGGCAATAACATTAACAGGACAATTTCCTTTTTTCAAAATGGGCTTAATTTATATAATTATACCTACAGTATGTAGATTGGTTAATATGTGTAAATATGTATGTTGGATATTGGTAATTAACATTACATGATGTAACATTCAGTTGCATACAGTGACAGTCATACATGTGCAAGCAGCCTTGTAAATGTGTATTCATGCATTCATTGCAGGCATGGTTGGAAAAGCTTTTCCTTACTGGAAGAAATTATTTGTATGATAATCTTGTTTAAAAACATGCATTGCTTACTTTGGAGCAGAAACCAAGTTATTGATCATTGCACCACAATATTGTGAAAAGAATTATGTTCCACCGAAACAGTGATGTTTGAAAATTCACTGTTCCTGCATAGGCCTAAATGCACTTGTCAATTGTGTGACTCACCCCTACAACCCCGGACAAGGTGAGTCATTGCACCAAAGTGAATGGACAAAACATGTACATTGACGCACCCCTCAGTCACTTAGGTGACTGAAATTTTTTGTGAAATGACTTACCACAGAACAACCACCTCTGTACAAAGTCAATGGGTCTGAAGTAAATTGACCCACCCCAGAGTCACTCTGGTGACTGTAAATTTGGTACAATGATGCACATGTGAGTCACTATTTTATATGTCAATGACTCACCTTTGACTGACATTGCCGGGGGTAGTGGGGTGAGTCATACAACTGATAAGTGCATAACGCTACTAGGCCTAGCCTAAAATTGTAAAAAGCACTGGCGAAGGGAACAGCGGAACACTGGGAAATTCGACCCCTGGACCATGATGGAGAATTCCTGATGTGACGCAAGGCATACTAAAATATAGAACGGTATAATTATTACCACCATCCCAATTTATGTTTAACCACAACCACATTAGACTACTTGAAGTTGATATAATTGATAGCAAAAGATTATATTAATACATTTTCGTGGAACTGGCCTAACAGGAGGATCATACGCTTTCAACTTTTCATGTAAATACTAATGTTAACTTAAAGCAAATATATTTACCCCTAAATATGGGCCTTGCTCTTCTTCATCATAATCAGAACCAAGATCCGACATTTTTCGTAAATCTAGTCACAAAATTAAAAAAATTCGATACTTTACTCCCAGCTAATAACAAATTAACCAGCGCATCAGGTTCTTGTTGTTGCAACTTGTAGTCGGCAGATCTGTGTATGATGTTGTCATGACGACAATTTGTTCTTAAAAAATCTTTAAAAAGATCGTCGCAAAAATTAACATAAACAACACAATAATTTCCTTTTTCTATAATAAAAGATAAAAAAGTAAGTTAAGTTTAAGATTCTGATCGATATCTATCATCTAGTTATATTAATCTTTAATAACAAAATACATTTGGAGGCGCGATTACAATAGTACAATATTTTCAATAGGAGAGTTTCTTTGGCCTCAGCATAACATCTTGGCCTAATAAATTTTGCCCCTAGTAAATTTGGGTTCCCCGGTCCTTATTTCCTAAGGAATGTCTAATGAATTTGGTCCCCGCGGACTGATTTTACTAGGTGATTTATTAGTGTGTCTGTACGGTCCTTCAATAAATTTCGTGTACTGAAGTGATAAGCTAATGCCGAAATTTGTAATGTTTATGTACGGAATACAGCACCGCTGTACTTGTAGAATTTGACCACAAACAACGTACTGTTTTGTTTTTGTTTTGTTTTTCTCACAGAAATTAATCCATAGATCAAATTCGGCAACACCCTTACGCAAAGAGGTCAGCAGCAAAGACTAATCATTATATAAACCTGATAACCCATGCTGCGTAATTAAGCAAACTCACATAAGATCAAATCTAGATTTTTAAGGTATGACAATACTGACACAACTCTCATGTAACCTTTTTTTTTTCTCACCTCGAGCAAATGTAGACAATTCAAACTAAAGCTTTAAAAATCTAAT